>JBCAUA010030577.1:0-12314 GCA_038406235.1 Peronia verruculata
CCCCTGTGCCTGAATTCCTCTCCCCCCCCCCCCTTCCTTCCTTCCCTCTTCTACAGCTTCTTGGTCTTTCCATGATCGCTGAATCTCGTAGTGTGGCCACAGCATATCAGCTTCCTTTCCTTAACTTTGCTGTAGTCAGAAAAACTTCAAATGGACCGATGTCTCCCTAAAAGATTTGGCAAATGTCCTTGTTTGTCATGCAGTGAGTCCAATCATGTCACACCATCATGCTGTTTTTCTCGAACTCTCCCGATTTTGCGAAAACTAAATTTCTTCAGTGGACTCACAACACAATAGTGTCTGCAACATGGCGGCCGTTTAAATTAGGTCAATCTATCTGGCAGATCTGGTATTTAATCCCTCTCTCTAACCCAGACATTGCGGCCACATCTAGAACATAATATCCATGGTGTCTGTAAACTTCAGTAAGAAACATAAAAGTTGAAAATGATCCTGACCGTTAACCACGAGGGAAGCAAAGATGAAGATCTATGAAATTTCAGAACCTGTCATTTTAAGGGGCAGTGCACGGATGACAAAAGACCGAGTGAAAAAGAGGCGGGTGGGGGGGGGGGGAGAGTAGGAGGAAGAGATAGAGAGATGAACGAAGCAGGAAGGGGAAACTCGGTGCCAGATTTGTTTTTCCTGGCTGTTTTGAGATGGCGCGGCTCGGGTGCAAGGAAACGGTGATTTCGACTGTCAAACTGGCTAGGCAGGGGAGAGAACAAGGTATGATAAATGTCTGTTTTCTTTATGCTGCAAGAGGAATCTTGGAAAGGAAGATGGGCGAGGGGGGGGGGGGGTTAAATGTTATTCCAGATGTTGCGTGCAGAGCCAGGGAAGGGAGAAGGAAAAGGACAGAGAGCCATACATTTTCCAGGTTCTAAATCTTCGCTAAATGGCTAGGTGTTGATCGTAGAACCTAGAGAAATATTTCATTTGTTTTGTTTTTTTTTTCGAAGTGGCTATCGCCGCCATTGGGAAGTTTACTTAGGTTTGGACCATGTGGACATTTTTATGCAGATTTATCTAGTTACCAGTAAGGTGTGTGGTGAATACTGTTCATATGTAACCCACTTGAGGATACAAGGCTTCAACAGATTGTTCCGACCCAGCGAATGGCTGGAAATGACCATTTAATTTTAGTAGGAGCGTACAAATACTCCAAACTCTTTACTGTCATTGACCTTGAAAAAGAAATACAAAATACATGGGACTGGTGACAATAACAGTTGTTCTCAGATCTCGTGATGGAGCGGTAACAAACACACGTGAGTGCTCTATTTTAAGCAGGAAAGTACAAACACTCGGCCATGGATCTCCAGGGTTTTGGTGGAATATGAACGATAGGAAGAGAAGAGGGCAGTAAAGAAAAGAAAAAAGGATAAAGAAGGAAAAGCAGAGACAATGGACAGAATGTACTTTAGACAAAAAAGGAGAAAGAAAGTAAGAGTGGAATGGAAAGAGGGAAGGAACAAGTGATGATGCAAATAGACAGAAGTATTGGACTACAGATTGTCGGAGGTAAAAAGTGGACAAGACAGGGCGTAAGTCCAGCAGCTAGGAGAGAAAGTAAGAGTGGACAGATATACTGGACACACGAGAAAGCGAGAGAGAAAGATAGAGAGAATGAGAGAGAGATTGACATGAAGAAACCAGAGAAAGAAAAAGACGTAGAATGATGGAAAAGAAAAAGACGCAGAAGAAGGGAGAGAAGGGAGCGTAGGTGGAGGGACAGGCTGTTATAGCTGAGTGGGTGGAAGCTTCAAACAGAGTCAAGTATCTTCTACGTCTCCAAAATCTGTCGGACGGTAAAATTCCCGGAATTGACGCGAACCGATGTGCGGTTTGGGAAGGGAAAGGGAGTGTTTTGGCCGGGGAACTATGTGTGAAGGCGGCGTCCAACTTTCACATCTACGGGGTGAGCGAGTGTGAGTGCACCCAAGGTCACTCTCATTTCTCTTTGTTATTTTTTTTTTTCATTTTTCTAAATTTTTTATAATTGGCAGGGTCGTTATCTGAATTTGAAGTGAAAGTGTAATTAACAAAATTTCACAAAAATAAACAAACATTAAAATAATGCACCAAAAAATAAATAAATAAATCAATAAAACGGCGAGCACTTGTATACTTCAAAGAAAAGTGTAATAGAGTTATGAATTCACTATCTTAAATATCTGGTATCTGGTCTATGTTAAAAAATTTCAAGAAAACCCACAACGGGCTTATGGACGAAAACTACTGAACGGTCGGATCCATAGGAAATTTGGCTCACAACATTGCATGTATATTTGTGTTTTTATGTGCATAAACCAAAAAAAAAAAAAACAAAAAACACTTATTATCTTTGATGTTATTCTACAAATGCGGTAATAACTGAATAATAAACTCGCGAGGCTGCTTGATCCGAATTGTACGTTCGATAGTATGACGGTTCAGAAAACGTTTTTATAAATATCTTTAAAATATAGCCGAGCGACTTCAAAGTATCTGGCAAGCGTGCGCACCTCGATGTTGGTACATGTATTTTGATTGATATATTATTATATATATATTACAAAGGAAACTCTTCTACTTCAGGTAGCTAACCAAATTAAATCTCTTCCAGTATGCAGAAATTTTACGGAAAAGGGTGTTTTGTCAAAAGGCCAAAGGGTGATAGAAGACAGGACTCAACAGAAAGGCTAGAGTGACTGGCTGAATCAACTGACTGCTTGTCGTTCCCCCCCCCCCCTCTCCTTCCTCTCGTTCTTTCTTTTCTCCGCCGCTACAGGTATAGACCTACTATGTCCAGAAGAACGTCCTCCCTCTTCCAAAAAGGTGTATAGATGACCCCTGCTTGACAAGATTATGCCATTCCACATCCACACACTCGCACACACGTACAAGCCCTCACAAACCGTCTCCTAGTGTCTAACTGTCCCCACTGGCAGTGGGGACTTAACATCAACACAGGCCCAAGCGGTACGAGGCATAAAGAAGGAAAAAAACTATCGTGTCACTGAGCAAGCATACATACATGCACAGACGACACCTTTTGCCTAACTCGGTGCGTTATAAGGCACGAGCTTCGACAATGTTGCAGCCCGGGGGACGCAGTGGCTCTGTGGTACAGTGTCTGTTCATGGAGAAAACAGACAGTGGGTCCTGCATCGGGGGGATGGAAGGACGCATTCCCCTGGTTTCTTGTGGGTAGGAAAGCCCGACGTCTTGCCTTCCCGGATAAGGGCAAATATATTTCGGAGGTCCCGTGTGTAAGTGGTGCACGTTAAAGACCCATTGGCAGTTCAAAATCGATGGAAGAGTAGGCCTGACTGCCGCTGTCCGAGCAAAATTTCCATATTCCAAATTTCTACCCACCAAAATTCTCTGCAAAAATTGGCAACTTCTAAACCGCCGAGATAATCCTATTTTCTTAGGATTGAAAGGCTTAAGAAAAACAAGCAGGTTGCATTCCCCCCTCCTGCCCCGTCTCCCCTCCCCCACCAAAAAGATTTGTAATTGCACAATCCATCTCCGCTAAAGGAAATGGGTTTCATTTTGACTGACGTCTGTCTGCCTGTTTGTCCGTCCATCTGTCTGTCTGTCTAAACTGTGTTTGACAATTTGCCTGTCTCATTTCCGTATGGGTGTATGGAGGGATAAAAAGACAAAGAAAAAAACAGATGGGCTAACAGCGAGGAACTAGAACGGTGATGGATGGATGGATGGATGGATGGATGGATGGATGGATGGATGAATGGATGGATGGATGGATGGATGGATGGATGGCGACATCAGAGAGGCATAACAAGCACGATTTGTACGACGATTAGTGAAGCGGAAAATTTCGAAAAATATAAAACATATGACCTTTGACATTCTCCATCAACAGTGCAGCTCTATGCACAAACACGACTCCGTTTCATAGGGTGTGGACCGTTAAGATTACATCCTTTATCTACACACCGTGAAGTTGTAAGGCAAAAACTCCTCGGAGGACATATTATACACATTTTGATAGTGTTTGTTTACGCGTACATGCGGTATGTTTGTAGCTGGAAAAGTTGGGTAAAGAAGGGAAACGCCCGCCAGAGCAGGTATGCGACTTTTTAGCGAGAGGATCCACTACCTTTTCTCCCTGCATTTCGGTGGATAGCACTATTTTACATTTTCCGCAAGTCCAATGTCCTGATCAGCGATACACGAAAAGTCTGTCGTCCGTCACAAAGGGTTGCGAGAGATTCGCTCATGGTAAAGGGCTCTGTACCTATGTGTCTCACTGTAGTATGTTCAAACTGATGGTGCTATATACATACCTTTGCATAATTGCAGACTTCGATTGTGAACCGTTGTTGTTGTAGTTGTTGTTTGTGGTGGTTGTAGTAGTGGTGATGTTGCTGGTGCCGTTGGTAGTGTTGTTGTTGTTGTTGTTGTTGTTGTTGTTGTTGTTGTTGTTGTTGTTGTTGCCTTACAGAGCTTATCTGTGTATATTTGTGAATAGAATTTGCTTGTTGGCATCCAAAGTCGCTAAGCAGCAATACTGTATACCATGATGCAAAACATAAGACACATCATAATATAACACACTGACGGACTTTAAAAACGCAACACTTGACATATAGAATCATTTTCAAGTGTTGCGTTTTTAAGTCCGCCAGTATAATAATATGGAATGCTGGTGTTTGTCAGTTAAAACTGACAATGCCAATTACTTGACCAACGACAACAGCAATAATAATAATGATAAAAGAAAAATAGGGGTCGGGATAGGGGCTGGGAAAGCAAGAAAGAAAAGGCACACAACTTTCTCTGAAGTCTTGAGAACAATTTCATGAACATGGGCGAAAAAAAAAAAGCAGGCGATGACATCATAGATTTACTCGACTATCAAGAAGAAGAGAAAAGTGGTGTCTCTGATCCGTAAATACAGGTCTTAGTTTTGAAGTTTTCACGTACTGTGTCTAGTATGTTCATCATAGTGGCCCTGAGGGAACAGTGTTTGTGTAATACATGTATCTAAATCTTTTGTTGAACTGATTTAAGCCACAGCAGCGATGTCTTCTTCTTATTATTACATGTATTACTATTATCGCTCTGATTAGCCGCAGGATATGCAATCGTCAGGGACTTTGTTCTCCCGAGGTTTTTTTTTTTTTTTTGGTCCCATTCTATTTCACAATCCATTTCTCAAGTCATATTCATTAAGACCGTTATAAAACAGGCGATTTTGTTGCCTATCCTACTGCCTGTGCAGTAAAATGTACCGAGAAGTGCTGGCTGGCTGTGCTGTTTAGTTTACATCAACGGCCTGAAATCCACTGGGTCGCAAGGAAAGCTGCAAGTGATAGTATGAGAAAGCTATCGCGGCAGGGGGAAGGTCAGGGGTGTGTCGTGTTTACCTGAGTGACATCATATCTACCTGTCCGTGTCATCCACCTGTCCACTCCACTCGCACCACACGTACGCAGACACCATTTTAACCCCACGGGACCCGTGATAGTTTTTAATCCTAAACTAAACTATGTTGATGACCAGAAACAGTGAAGTGAGAGTATTCCAAGTGATCAAAAGCTTCTAAGATATTTCTATTTCCGCACACAAAATGCCCAACATTTCTTGCCATGTTGAATTACATAGGCAGCTAATCGACCAAATTATTCATTATGAACTGTGAACTTGTTGTTTCCCCGTGTAAAATTGTTCAATGTTGAATTCAGGAATATTTCCATTGAAAGTATGACCTGTGATCAAAAGTTTGTATCATGCACTTATTTTCCACATGTAAAACACTCCAAATTTCTCGCAAACTTAAATGCCATAAACTTAGAGTGCTATTTTCCCTTGCAACTGCCCCAAGATTTCTTTACCTTTGAATTTATAAACCGCAATAACCGAATGTAGTTCGTGATTAAATATTTCCGGTAAAAAATATCAACAATCTCTTCAACAGGGTTGAAGTTTCTTTCTTATTAAGCTACTCACCCGACACAATAGAATTTAAAAAAATAACAGTTAGAATTATTATTATTATTATTATTATTAAAGCTGGTGGTGAAAATTGGTACGTCAAGTCAACAACGGCGTATCTGAATGCATTCATTTTGAAGGAATACGTCTTTCATTGAGTTTACCTTGGAGAGTGTATGTCGTCGCCAATTACCTGATTAACTAATACCGGATTTTTCACTAAGTAATTGAACGTAATAAGTCTTATCCTGCAATTCTTTGTGTGAAATTTCCAGACAAGGCATTTCGGCAAGAAGACTGACAGGAAGACAGACTGTCAGGCTAACGAATAGAGACAGGCATCCAGACAGGTAGGTTGGTAGACAGTCAGGGCAGACAGGCAAGCAGACAGAAATAAACATTATATTCTCCTAACTATACATGTACAACAGACAGACGGAGACAAAGAGACAGACTGATGGACTGGTCGTCAGAGGGGCAGACAGGTATATAATATAGACAGAGATTGAGTTCTTTACCTCTCATATTAGAATATTCATTCTGGGCTGGAGAGGGTTAACTGTCCACCTGTCCCTAGCCAAGAGGTCCCAACCATAACCTTAGGCACTCCTTCGGGCCATCCCATGTCTTCTCTCTCCCCTCCTCTCTCCTTCTCCACCTCTGACCCCGTAGCCCCTATAATATTCCCACGTTACCAAAGTGGACCTCTACTTGCCTTTCTGTATGCCGAGATGAGCAGTAGACGGTAAGATAGCCGTTTATAAGCCCGTGCTATATCAGCAATTTGTGTTGATCAAAACTCTGATACTAGATAGATAAATACTACAGTTTTCTTACTTTCTATTATCTTCAGGGGGAAAAAAAAAAAGAGCAAAAACTGGACCAGGAATCTTAAAGAAACACTTGAGCTTCGGTAATCTACGCTGGAAATTAGATGTTACATTCATTTGTTCATGACAAAGACGAAGACTGTCTGAAAGGACGTTCCTGTGACGGACAGACAAAAGATAGACGCGCATTCAAACAGGCAGGGAGACAGACAGACAGGCACAGATAAACCTTCTGGCTGACAGACAAAGGCAGATTGATATGCATAATAATGTGTATATATTGTATAATGACAGACAGATCAACGACCCCTATCATACTCTGACAAGGTATATTCCACGTGCCTGAACTCCTGTACATGACTACGATAAGCAGTGACGCAGTCTCAACTTGTGATAAAGTTGATGGCGATAAATTCCGCCTCTTTCTTTATCATAGAGTTGATATGGTAATGTTGCCACACTAAAACTATTACCATTACTTTCCTTTGGCAAATCCCCTGGACGTACGAAAAGTCATGGGGAGGAGCAAACATCCACAAGTCTTTAGTCTGCACCACTGTGTTGCCTTCACTGTCATATGATTTCCATCAGCGTCATAATTTCACTCTAAAAGTCAAGCTAAACACAACGTCACTTGAAAAAGTCATCCTCAGTTACCGCATTACTGCGTGGTTACCTGGAATATTAGTATTATTATTCCGCAATATCCGACACAAACCTGCGAGTTTAATTAGTTATGACATGTACACATAGATCCAGTACTCTACTCCAATTAAAAAGCTGAACATTTTGGCTGGGGAACGACGCTCCTTTGGAATTTCTTGCTCCTCCGAAATGTCACGAAAAGACACAGAAGACCACGGAGCGGGCGGAAGTTCCAGATGGACTGTACAAGCCACAGAAGATAACGAAGATTTTCATAAAATCATTTTTTCATACGATCTCTTGTTTTATATTTTCCATAATTTCTGTTATTACTGTTGCCGCTGTTGTTGCTCTGCTTCTCCTTCCTCTTATACTACTCCAGCCGCTTTGTCGCAATACTCTTCTTCTTCTTTTTCTTCTTCTTCTTTCTCTTCTTCTTCTTCCTGTTACTCTTTCTTTTCTCTTCCCTCATCTTATGAAGAAAGAAAGAAAAAACAAACAAACAAAGAAAATGGGCAAGAAGTGGGCATTGCAGATGAACTGATTCCTTTTTTTTTTTTTTTTGCAAGGAACAAAAAATCAGATTCAGTAAGGTGTCTTTTGGCGATGGCCAATCACCCAGTTTCTCTGTTGTCAAAAATCATTACATTAAATCTGGCACTTTTGGGAATCTAGACTACCCCAGACCCTGGCAAATGCACTGACTTTTATGTGCACAGACAGAAAGATATCACATACGGCAATCTTTCCGTTCTCTTTTTCAAGTTCCGGCTGGAATTTGAATCGACGCCGGGATAAAGAGATTTTGCTTCAGGCTGTTTCTGTGGACTTTTTCTTTTCTAGTTCTCTACTAGGGGCAAAGTCGGTACAGTGGATTTGACACGGAGGGGGGGGGGGGGGATAAATGAAAGATACAAACACATACAGACAGACATAAATAAATAGACAAGACAAAGGAACAGAGGTTATGTATTGTGTGTGCCAAGGACAGAACTTGAGAAATAATTTTTAAAAATTAACAATTATAAAAATGTTTGCGAACGAATTAAGGGTGCGTTTGGCGATTTCAGAATGAATGAATTTAAGCAATGTCAGCTGGAGGTTTATGGATATCCCCGAGGCTCCTCACCTGTAGCTCATCCTCTTTGATAACTTCGGTTTCCACATATACACGTAGATAAATTTCATCATCTCAATACTACACATTTCGACAACCACAACATTTCGACAGAGCTCTAGTCGTGGTAGTTGCGGCTGTGCTGCAATCATTAACACAGAACAAATGCTTGAATTCTCAGTTTCTCTATCGTTCCTAGCCAAGTTGACAAAATGACAGCCATTGCTCGGATACTGTATATTTTACGGACTACCATTTCTAAAACTGCAGAGGAAAATGTTGTTCCTGTTGTTGTCGTCGTTGCTGTTGTTTTGTTGTTGTTCTTGTTGTTGTTGTTGTTGCTTTGTCAATTATGACAGAAGCCAAATGCGCATAAATGTGAGTGTGAGTGAGAAAAGGGAGAGAGATAAAGACGATTAAGGAGAACACAGAAAAGATCGAGCAGTAGAAGGGGGTGAAAGGGTATGAAGGACTTTTCTTTTCATCTGTATGTAGTCAGCCACACGACGGCAATTGCTGGTATACGGCATTTTTCACAATCTACCTCCCTGAGCGTTTCCAGTAATTTTGAAAGACGTGCGGAGCTCTTTGCCAAAGATGACAGAAGAGAAAGGTGCGCGTGTCTTTGTGCGAGAGGGTGAGAGATAGAAAGAAGGTGAGAGAGCCGATATCGGGAAAGTGGGACAGAGGAAAGATGCACTGGAGAAGGATGATGACGAAGCATTCAGGGGGATGTCTCCGTTCGCAGGACTTAGCCGATTCTTTCCCAAAAACCATGCAAAGCAGGCATAATTATTACGAGTTCAAATCTGAACATCGCCGTTATTTACTAGCATAGTTTCTTTAACACAACTGTTTCAGTGTTATGAGGTCTTCAGAATAAATGTGTTTTGATATTCAACGGCGCACTAAGTCACCGATTCAAGAAGGAATTCATTATCAAACAATGGCTTAGAGTGAAAATGAAAATGCTGTGTGGCGAAACTTCTCATAAACATGAGCAGCAGGTGAACAATATGTATGACAACGTGCGACTTACACTTCTCGGCATCAGTCTGCAACAAAAACTCAGTAGAAACGCTGATACTAGCAACTCTATTGGTTATATATCAGAACTCGACTGGAACTAATAAAAAAGATGTCTAGGCAAATGGAATGGAATTCATGGTGGCCAAACTACAAAGGAGCAAGAAATGTCTTTTAACTCTTTCTCTACCACTCTCTTTGTCCATTTAATTCACTCCTCTGGCTCTTCTGTGTCGATATCAGTGAACTCTGGCAGCGGTTAAAAGCCAGACATCTACCCGAAAGGTAGACTCGGAGATCTATTTCGCTCCTTAGAAAAAGTCTATTTCGCTCCTTAGAAAAAGACAAGCTCTGTTCCACCGAGACACAAAACCATGCCAACTTGCTGCCCCGTTCTCCACTCTTTCTTCGCCTTGCCTTTTCATAACTTGGCACGAGTTCCCGAGAGTATGAGCGAGGGGGGAAAATAACAGCAGGAAAAACGGAATGGGGTCAACTGCATCATTATAGGATCTGGTGGCACCCAGGAACTCCGAGGTTTGGATGTCTGACCATATCCAGCAATGCCAAGAACGAGGAAATGTAAGCGAGAGAGAGAGAGAGAGAGAGAGAGAGAGAGAGAGAGAGAGAGAGAGGAAATATGAATAGGGAGAACAAATCAGCGCTAATTCTAACATATCAGGATCACAATCGTGTAAATTAATGTGAGAAACAAGACTGATCACACGCAAATTTATTCCCATCTAGTGTTTCTGAACGCTGAAGATAAGACTTACCAGTAATTTTAATGATGGCCCTTTTGTCTTTTTGTTGCTGTTGTTGTTGTTGTCGTTGCTATTGTTGTTTTTAGTCGTAGACCCTGTCGGTATACAAAGTCTAAATCCTGTGCATTCATCTACATACGCTGGCACAATATCGCAAGACCTTAGAATGTTTACACTACCTAACATAAACACATAAATTGCACGAATATTACGGTATGTCTGTTGCTGTGTTTTCACATCCGATCCTGAAAGACCGATATCCTAAATCCTTTTCATCCCTTGCGGATGCTATTGTGTCGTTAAACCCCAACACAAACAACAAACAATGCTGCTATGAAAAACTCCAACAAAGCACCGCGTCTCCATTTAAGAAAATGACTGGCTTAACTTTCCAATGCTAGAATGCCTTTACCAGTAAACGTCATATTTATGAATACAGTATAATAATGCAGTTAAAACACCAGCATATATACAGTGTACTGTACTTTTAGAAATGACGGCAGACTTGCCTTGTGCCATTCGTAGTAAGGACTGTTTTCTGAAACATGGTATTCTTCTTGCAGTACAGGTAGTCTGTCACTTAATACATCTTTGCGCTACTGTTATATCTATAAAGAAAATTTCTTTTTAAAAAAAAGTACAAAGGCACTGTGAACAAAGACATATAGTGGAGCCACTTTGCCCGTCAGCCAAAATACTTCTCTTTGCCAAGCACAAGATAAGTATATTACAAACAAGGAGCTTATACTATTATTCTGGAAAGCGGACTCATGACATCGCCTTAACGAAACACCCTGTGTCTCGCGTGCCAAAACTGGTCGCCATGGCCATGGAGGTGATGATATTTTGCTATGCTTGGCGTCTTTTACGAAGCATGGAATTAGTCACTATTCTGATCTAGTGAATCGTTTCTTGTAAACAAACGGATTTACTTATTTATTTATTATTATTATTATTATTATTATTTAATCGAGAGCGACAGCAAGGATAGAATACAGCAGACTTGCAATCAGATAGTGTGAATTTTGTTCATTTGTGAAATTATGAACACGTTAACTAGGTGTCTTTCTTTCATGGGCATGGCTCCACACTCGGGATGTGTGACGTCATCAGTCCGCTCTCCAGTTAAAATAGTACAAATGTTATACAGATCATGAGTAACGGTAAAGTCTGAGAACTTAAGAATCTAATGAAAATGTTAGTGTTTTCTCATCGTATTAATTTTCATTCTAGTTTTTGCTTCACATATTTCAAATGACGGGAGCACAACTAATTTGTGTTCTCTCTTTCCAACGTCAGTCTTATATCTCTTGTAGGCTACTTGGCAAAGGAACGTGACCTAGATGTCTGAAAAAATAGCTCATCAGCCCATTCCATGTCTTATAGTACAATCAGACATTTGGCCTCTTTGCCCGAAGAAATTCTGCCTGCCCATTATCCATAGGTCAGACTTCGCATTACTGCATTCACAGCCGTCTATATTGGAGAAAGAAAGCAGAATGAGACAGTGAGAGAGAAAGAGAGATAGAGAGGGGGGAGCGAGCAAGAGAGAGAGACAGAGAGATCCTGGGAAAGGAGACAGAAGGAGGGGGGGGGGGAAGAGAGAGAGAGAGAGAAAGAAAGAATCGGCGTCCGATTTTGTCGGGACGGGCATTAAAAAAAAAAAAAAATACACCATACAAGTCACGTTCCTTTTGTTTTCAGAGGTCAGTGGGTCGAGAGACTTTCATATTGACAATAATAGAGAGAAAGATAGAGAAACAAAGAAGAGAGGGATTGGGGGAGGAGGGCGGTAACTTCAATGAATTGATACAGAACAATGAATGGGACAAGTGATGATGAAGGCTGGGGTCATGGCGAGAGAAAAGGAATGCATGATAAGATATAAAAGATGAAATTTCACATATTTTTGTTTTTTGGGGGGGGGGGGGGGGGGGGGGGGGGGGGGGGGGGGGGGGGGGGGGGGGGGGGGGGGGGGGGGGG
>JBCAUA010030588.1:0-12313 GCA_038406235.1 Peronia verruculata
CTTCCCCATCCCGGGAATTCATTACAGATTCAGAAAAAAAAAGCCCCCAATTTTTGAGTTTCATCATCTACTCTGTGTAAAGTTGATAGAAATTTAGTTCTGAACTAGCACTTTGTTTCTTTCAATATGCATGGACATACATGTAGTTGATGTGAAGAGTAAGTGTGGTGTTTGGTCAGGACTTGTTCCACATTATGATTGGAAAGACATTACCCCACCCCTCATAGTCGTAGCCACCTTCCAGACATCCAATCACACCCCACCCCCTTCCCCAACACCCTTAACCTTTTAGCGCCCTTGAAAGTTGTCATTCCCTCCCCGAGCAGTATCACCCACTTTGGGAACCACTGGTCTACATGATGATACTAGACCAATCTTTCGGATGTTTCAATCATGAACTAGTGCTATTACTTCACGTTTAGCCCATACATTTTTGAACCGCAATGCTAGCAGTCCCAGTTAAGTCTGTCACCGATATCACTGTTGTATAATTTATTTATTTATTTATGTATTTATTTATAAGTATTGTTTAAAAAAAAAAAAAAAAGGCAAGCTAAGACCAGTTCCCTGATCCAAACCATACACAATCTTTGCCGGATCTTGTAGGCTGAAACCAGTGGGCAGAGGTCACGATTGTATGATCTATAATGTGATAGGTGACATTACGTTCTTTATGCGTCTTTCAACCTCCTGATGGAGGTTATCTCGACGGTTCTTTATTATGTGGGAATGTTGTAGGGAATACGCATCAAGTCCGTCAAGGACTAGATACAAATGAATAAACTAAAATTAAATAATGACAAAACGGAAACAATGATCTGCTCAACTGAGAGGAAATTTAACTCTATGTTCATGACGGCAATTTCAGCAGGTGACTCTGAAGTTATTTTCTGATTATATTTTCTCTGACATGGCTAGCAATCTAGGTGTAATTTTAGATAAGGCATTATCTGTGGAATATCAAATCGATCAGTTGATTAGAACATGCTATGCTGAACTGAGAAGAGTAAGTTATCTAGCACCCTGCTTGAATGATACTGGTATGAAAACAGTTCTTTCCACCTTTATTCTGTCGTGATTTGATTATTGCAGGATGATAAGCTTGTTTAACTTCAAATGGGACATAACAATGCAGCTCGCTTAGCCTTTAGAACCTGGCGGTACCACCACAGCACTCCCTTGCTCAGATCATTGCATGGTCACAGGATTAAATACAAGGTAGCAACTTGGGGAGCACAGTGGCTCAGTGGTTCGGCGTCTGCTTTAGAGGGTGGAAATAACTCACGTCGGTGAGGTTGCGGGTTCTGCACGACCGGCAGGTCCCCTTATCGGGGGATGAAAGGACACAAAGATCGAAAGACCTGCATTTTTTCAGTGGTTCAACGGTTCCTTGGCTTCATCTGGGTAGGGAGGCCCGACGTTTAGCCTTCTCGGATAAGGGCGATTATATTTTGGAGGTCCCGTTTGTCCGTTACGCACGTTAAAGAACCCTTGGCAGTTCAAAATCGATGGAAGAGTGGACTGAGGGCCTCTGTCTGGGCAAAATTTCCAAATTCCAAATTCCTACTCCTCCCTCCCCCCTCTCCCCTTATTGCGAAATCGTATGTTGCCAAATTTTGGTAATTAAAAAAAAAAAAAAGAATATGCAGTCAGTTTTTTTTTTTTCGTTCTTCTAATAAGATCTCGGAATTTGCTAATGCCAGTCCTCCTGATCTCACATATAAAGAAATAATTTTCATAGAAAGTGACAACGAGTAAAACCACATGGCCTCGCATGACCAGCTTTTCGTTTGTTCAACTACTCCTAACAATGTCTGCCGGCTCCGATTATACACCGATCGTTAACTTAAAGGTGAGACAAGGGGGACGCACTAGCTCTGTGGTATGGGTCTGCTCATGGAGAAAATAGGCCGTGATCGACCCGCGGGTCCTCCATCGGGGGATTGCAGGACACGAACATAGAAACCCGCATTTTTTAATTGACTCAATTGTTCCCTGGCTTCGTGTGGGTAAGGAAGCCCGACGTCTAGCCTTCTCAGATAAGGGCAAATATATTTCAGAGGTCCCATGTGTACGTTACAAACGTTAAAGAATCCTTGTCAGTTCAAAATCGATGGAAGAGTGGGCGTTGTCGGGGCAAGATTTCAAAATTCCTACAGAATTTCTCAGCAGAAATTGGCAACTTCTGAAAAGCCGAGATAACCCTACTTTCTTAGGATTGAAAGGCTTATAATTTTTTTTCTAAATGTGAGACAAAGCTTGCATGATATTCATGCAATAGGCTAGGCCCCGGTGGGATGGAGCGGTGTATCTTTGTCTCTGTAGGTGGCAGGTTGCCGCGTGGTTGAGACGAGGAGCAATCTTTGCCTTGTTAAGGAATGTTCTGTGTAATCGTTGTACACGCCGACAATGGTTTATTGCTAAGACAACACAGAGTAAAACCTATCGACTAGTTTCAAGATTTTATTGATAAAAATTTTTATCAGAATTGTCCTATGCACCAACTGAAAAAAAAAAATAAAAAATTCATGCACAGGCTTTGTTAAGGGGACGCTTATCAGTGAAATAATTAATAGTAACGATCAGTCGATGTGTTGGTCGCGCCTTTGTTTTATGGTCTCTGTTGGATAATAAGAAATTGTGATCTTACGAAACAAAAGTCCTGATTCCTTCAATTACTTAATATGAGTTCCACAGTATAAATATGTTTGAAATACTCACCAGCGAACCGCTCTTTTGTAGTAGTCCTCTCCTTTAGACCCTGAAGTATAGAACCTTCATAGGTACTTCAGATTCTATAGAAATTGGCACACCATCTCCCCAGAGAAGAAAAAAAAATACATTTTGTTAACTTCCATCTAGATTACTTTCCAGCTGACTCCTGTAGAAGACTGCAAATGTATGTAGGTTACTAAACAAAAAGAAAAAGGAAAGTTTCAGAATCGCAGTCTTGGCTTTCATAGCTCGACCACGTCCAGCTTTTCATTATTATAACATGATTATCCTGATTGAAAATTGACAGAACTATTCTGGAGGATAGAACAAAATGCACTTTAGATCCATTTTATTCTAGAATATGGATATGCCCAGTGCAATCTGTGATAAAGATTTTTTTAAAAAAAGGAAAAAATGAAAGGGAAAGAAAGACAATTAAAAAAAAAAAAAAAAGAAGGGGGGCAGCATTTGATTTTTTAAAAGTTTGGATAACAAAGAAAAAAAAATATTTGTAAAAAAGGAAACGATTTTTAAAAGTTTAAGGAGGCCAACGTGTGTCTACAGCAAAAATATTACGTTTTTTTTTTTTTTTTAGTCATTTTGGAAATAGAAACAATTTCGTCGGCCACGTTAATTGTCATATTCTAAATTTGTTTCTTTTAATTTTACAGTGTTTATAAAATTTGACAAAACTTGACATTGTTACTGCTGAAACTTTTGTATATCAGTTTTTAAAAGCTGGTGTCTTAGCTGAGGACCGCCCAACCACGGTCCGTTACTGAGCGATTGTTTTGTAAGATAAATGTTCTGTGATATCTGGCATACAGTTATAGGGGTAAGTTCTGATGTCCTCATGTAGGAGATGTGTTTGTACTGATACTATGTCCCAAAAATAATTACAATAACAGTTCTGATAACAGTAATATCCCTTCTTCCCTTTGTGGGTTTGCTGTTGTAGGGCTTCTGTATGAAGGGAGGGGGGGGGGTGTTAAATTGGGCCTTAAAAATGGCATATTATTTCGATTTCGATTTGCCTCGGAATCACAGCTAAAGTCGCTGGAAAAAAAAAATACTAGGAGTTCAGTGGTTTATCTGTCAGTATCGAAATGGCCAGTAATATTTTTTCAGGTCAAATATGGAGTCCAATTTTTACGACTAAATAGGTCCGAGGTCTCAGAACTTAAGAGGTTGAGAGATGGTTGAAGGTAATCAAAGAGGGCTGTATGAGAACAAATGCTAACATCTTAAATCAGATCATGCATGTGGTATCAAATCTTTCTAGCCGTCTCAGAAGACCCTGCAGCATCTCTTTCAGATCAAACGTGTGGCCAAGTCTCTCTTGGTAGGGAGTGAACACTAACATTTCTTTCAAATCAGAATTTTGAAATCAGTATTTGTCTGCATCACAATGACCACAACCTTTTTTATCTGTCAATATCGGATGTATCGCAAACATCGTTTTCAAATTAAACAAGTAAAGTGAAGTTTGTGTTGATATTAGAGTGACTGTTTAAAAGTGAAAGATGCAGTCAAGTCTTTGTTGGTCACTAATGTATCTTTCACATCAAAGATTTTGAGCCTTGGATTCTATGGGTATGAGATTGAACACTGAAATCTTTCTCAGATTAGGATAACATGGAGCAAAGTCTATGTCTATATCGGAGGAATCTTCAGTTTTTAAATCAAACATTGGAAGTCAAGTCATTGTATTGATCTGGAACTGTTGCAGACACACATTCAAAGCACGCATTGTGATTTTTCATCTGTTGGTATGAGAGCGAACGCTGAAATCTTTATCAAATCACACACACTGAGTTAAATCTTTCATCACTATCGTGAACGGATCCCCAAAGTCTTTCAAAGTTGACATGTGCAGTCAGGTTTTTGAAAATATTGGAACGAGAGCTAACATCTGTTAGATCATATACGTGGAGACACGTCCTTCATCTGTCTTTTTTCAAGTCAGATATAATATAGAGAAATCTCATTGTTGGTATTGGAATCAAGATTTCTAATTCTGTATGTCTCTATCACTAATCTTGCAGAGCTACTGTGGCCATCAGTCAGCACCCATTTATTTCATGTGCATGTCAGAACTTTTTAATTTATATTTTCCAAACACCGAGTTTTCATTGGTTGACATTTGCTAAAGTTTCCCTTGTTAAAAAAAAAATATATATCATCTCTCTCAGATCGAAAAATGATTGCTGATATCTGTTGGAGACCAAGAATCTTTGCCAACATCTTTTTTTTTCCCCCTTTTAAATCAAGAATTTCTGATCAACCAGGTCCATCAATAGTCGAGTGATGGCTAATTTGTTTTTGCTTAGTTCCTTATATAATAAGGAAAGAATCGGCCATCACCTGTAGATTCTGATTATCCAAACAAGGAACAGATTTTAACATCAGATCATAGCAGACACCTGATAAACATACACCGATCCATACGGGACGCTGCAAAATTGCTTACATCCACCTTTTTTTTTTTTTTTTATAAATGCGTTGTCCGTTCAGAAATTACTATTTAAAGTAAAGATAATCCTACTTTCTTAGGATTGAAAGTTTGAGTCTAGGCTTTGTATTGTGAGGAGAAGATGCAGAAAAGTTGTTTTGTTGTAAGAATGGACATTTTGGCAATGGCGATGCCCTGTGCTTCGACGTCCATGCATGACTATCGGAACTTGTTTGATGTTTTTTGTGCTCATAAAAGACGATGAACTTCTTGACGATCCCCTGCATGGAGCTGGTCAAGTTTTTGAGCGCCGTCGTATTATTCAGGTTCCTACAAATACATGCAGGATCTTCGCTGAAGATGAGGAAGAACAAGGCTGAAGCGACGGCCTCCCATGATTCCATCCACAGCCTAGTCCTAAGCGACTGTGGGAGAGGTTCCAGTGACCCCCCTCTCATTACGGTTGCTGGATCTGGGCCCCACGACTGGTATCATCTCTCTCAGACAAAAACTCACCGCTAACATCTTTCTTAGACCAAACAAGGCTATCTGTCGATGTCCGGATGATGAATAACATTTTTTTGTTTAAAAAAAAAAAAAATCAAAGTCTGTGCATTTTTATTTGTTAAACAAAGGGATGTTAAGTCTTTCACGTATTGGAATATAGGCATCATTCTCAATCTTTTCTTGTGTCAAGTACCGGGACGAATGCTAAACTTTTCTTATATGGAAGTGTCAAAAAGGCTGCCCAACGACTGGGGGGTGGGGGTGGGAGGCGGAATTGAAACTATTTTTTTTTTCAACTCATATCTTGTTCTGATGTAGGCCTACAGTATTACTTTTTTCACAATTAGGTTTCATCAGTTTGCTACACAATATTGCTCTCTCTCTCTCTCTCTCTCTCTCTCTCTCTCTCTCTCTCTCTCTCTCTCTCTCAAACTGCATTCACAGTGTGGCTGTTCTCTTTTCCTTTTTTTCTGTTGCATTCTGCATGTGGAATTGGCATTCAGCATTTAGGCGTCATCACCTTCTTTTCAGACTAAACATTTAGGCGTCACCATTTTCCTTACACAATTAACACTTGCAGCGCTATTATCCTCTATCCTACAAACTCCTTTAGGTGCCGTTACCGTCTTTTCCACCCAAAAACTTCCGGCGTAATCCGCTAGCTTTTCAAACTGAGCATTTGGGCATGATCGCGTTTAGCTTTGTTGTGTGCTTTCAGCACATAGCACGTACGTGTGCAGTCACGTCCGTGTCAATATCGAAGAGATCGCTGACATTTTTAAAAAAATCAAAACATTTTTTTATTTTTTTTATTTTGTCGAAATATGAACATGAGCAGAAACCTAACAAATTGCACACATTTAAGAATCTCCAGTCTATTGGAAACATAAATCTTTCAAATCACAAATGGGCTGTCAAGACTTTGTTGGTTTGAGGGGCGACGGCTAACATTTTTTTTTTTTCAAATCATATGTAACGGAGTCAGTCTTACATCTCTCTGTGGAATCTGTCTGTTGTCTGTCAGGATCAGAATGACTCAGCTGTCCCATCAGACATGCACTTTTAGTTTGCATTCATCGTCACAATCTGTCGGATATCTATTCTCAGAAGCTGCTGTCAAAAACACCTAAATTTGTTATGATTTTAATATCTCTTCGGTAGTCCAGTATGGAAAATCCAATCACAGCCACCTTCAGCTAACAATGTACTATGTCAGTGTCAGGACTTCTGTCCAACCTTCAGCAGTAGAGGTTTACATCTCTCTATGCTAGAATCATTGATGATATTTTTCTAAGAAGAAACCAGTCTATTCGTCGATATCCTATTGATGGCAACCATTAGAAAGTGACAATAGTTTTTTAAAAAAATTTTTCATTTTTTTAACCAAGTCAAACAAGGTTATATTAAGTCTTTCATTCAAATGGATAAAGATATCCTTCTCAAAAAATGTTTTCACCTGTCGATGTCAACTTGCCAGCATGGGAATATTAGGAGCGTCAAATCTGTCCCACACAGCAATAATTAAAAAAAACCTGTCCAGCTATTTGCCTACAGCCCTTTTGGACTCTTAGCGAGCATTCTGAAATGCAGTATTGGTTTTATAGTTGAACATCACCAACCGCAATGTACTCTTTCTCTCTCTCGCTCTCTCTCTCTCTCTCCCTCTCCCCAGATGACTGGACACTCGGCTCTTAGGTTTCCTTACCTATTTGTACAAATTCTGAGTGAATCCACCGGTCAGTTTTTTTTTTTTCTGCGGAAGTACATATACTACCTCTATGTGGAGTATTGCACTTAACATCTGCTCTTCACCACTTTTTGTTTCCTACTCAACACTTGACACATGATTGTCTTCTTTTCAACTTAACACTTGGCACGCGAACGTCTTCATTTAAACTTACCTTTTCGAATGTCATCACCTTCTTTTTTCAACTTAACACTTGGCGCTTAGGATGGTCATCACCTTCCTTTTTTTTCAACTTAAAACTTGTGGTGTCATCTTCTTGTCATGCTAAATATCTGAAACATCGTTATCTTCTCCTTTTTCTGTCCAGCTTAACACCTAGTACTTCATGACCTTTTTTGATTAAGCACTTGACGTTTCATCACTCTTTTCACTTTAAACACTTGGACTACACCATCACCTCCTTTTCGTGTTAACATTATTACATGGACATAAGGCATTATTACTTCTATTTACACTTGGATCATCATCGCTTTCTTTTCACGCTTTCATGCTTGGTGGGTTATGGTGTTCTTTTCACACTTATAAAACTTATAGACAATCAGCATGTCTTTGTTCTACTCCTGGCTTTCTGAGGACCTGACACAGTATTTGCCACACATTGCTTGCATAATATTCCCTGTGCAAGCGTGTGGCTGCTATCTCAAAAGAATCTGTCAAATCCTGTCTTTCATTTTGTAGAGTGAGATCTTGCATTATTCTGTCTTTTCAAACGGTCTCTCACATTTTTAGTTTTTAAAGGATTGATACATTTTCAGCCCTTATTATTCTGGCTTAAAACAACCCCCATTGAATGAGATTGACAATTGCATTATTGAGCCCCTACATCATCCTTTGGAGGTGGGCGGGGGATTGGTGGGGGGGGGGGGGGGAGTACAATGTGGGCCAATGGCTGTGCTCTCTCTACATGCAGTGTCTGAACAGTTGGGTACTCCGTTTGTTGGGCATGGGAGCTTCTTTCTTTCTCTGTATTTTTGTTTTGTTTTGTTTTATTGAAAGATTACCAATTACAAAATTAAATCTCAAGTCGGCGTCATCACTGTTTATTTTTAGTACGATTGACATTCTCATTTCTCAATGTGTGTGACTGTTTGCCATAAAAGTGTGCACTTATTCAATGTGGTGTGCTCCAAAATTTTCTTGACAGACATTTCCATTTTTTTTTTTTTTTTGTACACACTCCATTGTTATGTAGCATTAACGGGTGATGCAAAGTATGAATGGCAGTTTTGCTAGCTAGTTTAGTTTAGAAAAGCTGTTCTTCACACTGAGCATCTGGGTGAAGATCTAGCTGGATAATCAGGTGGACTCGGAACGGAAAATTTGACAATATTGCGGCCTTGATATGAGACTACAATTGTGGATGCTTTCTTCATGTAGAGCTTGATTTGTATCATAAAAGGGGCGAACCATCGCCCGGCGTGGCGATGCAGTTGTTACGGACTACCATTCCGTACATTCTACAGCCGGGTGAAGATCTGGACGTGACGTGTATTGCGAATAGGAAGTCTTCAGTTGTTGCCCCTTGTGGCTATGAATTGAGACTGCCATTCCGCGCACAGTCTACAACTGGGTGAAGATTCGGGGGTGACGTGTATCGCGAATGGGGAGTCTTCAGCAACAGTTGCGCCGGTTGTAGCTATAACTTGAGAATATAACAATGTGATTCGAACATGCCGTGGATCGTGAATGGGAAGTCGCCAGGCATGGATAGGAATGGATTAGTCTGAATCTCTCTGTGTTCATGTAATGGTAGGCAACGATGCCTGTTACAGTATTAGTTGTCATTATTGTAGGCACTCACCTTCTGTGTTTACAGTGCGGCAAACACTTCCAAGCTGTGAACAATGTGCTATTGAGTAACTTTCAGAACATTGTAAGTTAAAAAGACCCGATATTTTTTGACATTTGGTTGCAAACCCAGTTTTTATCTTCCAAGTGGAGACTCAGAATGAGTCCTTAGAGACTACCATTTCGTTCATTCTACAACCGGGTGAAGATCTGGGGGTGCGTGTAGCGTGAATGGGAAGTTGTCAGCAACTGTTGTAGCTCTTTGTGGCTATGAATTGAGACTCTCATAATGCTGTACATGCTACAACCAGGCGAACATCTGTATGTGATATGTTGCAGAATAAAACACAGCCACCTTTTGCCATGTATCTCAGTCTATAAAATGTGAAGCTCTGAATGTGACCTTCGAACGAGAAGCCATCCATTATCTCTATTTCTGAGACAACTGTAGTCTACGGTCTGGCAATCCATAATATAAGGAAATCACTTTAAGACAAAGCGTTTACTTCAAACACTGACATAGACCTACATGAAATACGTACAAACATTCCAGTTAAGTTTAAATAATCAAATCCAAGGAAATCTGTGAACACAATCTCAGAATTTTTTTTACAGCAGTTGATCAAAATTTTGCTCTCTTCATCTCGTCTGACGTTACAGTATACCTGTTATACTGTTTTCAAGAGCACTTTCTCTTTGAACTTCACTTTTGTTTCATCTCCAATAACTAGAAACTTTTTGTGACATTTTTTCAGAATTGTGTACCACTTAAATTTAGACAAGGTTTTTATGTATATACATTTTATTTTTTTTATTTTTTGGTTTATTCATTTATTCAGTCTTGGTTTCTCATTTTCCCCCCTAACTCTCAGCATTTCCATTTGGCGGTTTGTATCTTTGATTTTGCTATTTCTTTGTTTGGTACAAGTAATGTATGACAAAACTTGAGAAAAGCTTGGCTGTATGAAGTGTACCATGAATTGTAAAATATCGTTAGACAGTGTAGAAGAGGAGCACATTCATCGGGACTCCCACAACCGTTCCCTTGTCAGTAAGTATTAGAGCTAAAGATTGTCATGAGGTTCAAACAACGGGGTTTCAAAGTGGAATAATAAAATTATGGAAGCCCAGTTCTAAAAAAAAAAAAAAAGCGTCATACGTAAAATTAGTGAAAGTAGTTTCGGGGAAAAAAAACACTAAGAAATTGGACAAAGACGGGCAGCGCAACAAATAAGCAAATATACGCCACATCGATTCAATGTTGCATCCTAGCATCATTTTATTTATAAGATACAGCCTAACTAACGTTTTAAAACTTGATCTGTCCCGGCTTTTCTTTCTTTCTTATTTTGCGTGTTCTTTGTCTTTCTCAGGGTTTCCATACTGAATTCGCCCCCAGCGTTTTTTTTTTTTTTTTCCTTCTTCCTTTGATTTCAAGGAATTCATGTTCTGTTTATCTGACATTTCAAGGAATTCATGCTTTATGCTAGTCTATGACTTCACAACTTCACATCAATCTTTCTCTCAGTCTGAAGCTTGTCACTCAATAAACGTTCCACACTTACTGCCGTCCCGAAAGATAGCTCTCTGACTGTTCGTTACATGCCAAAATCATACCTGTCATAACAGAACACTTTGTGAAATTTGAAAGACTGAACAGCATTTTCTTTATGGCCAACTAGAACTTTAGCACCTGTCAACATTTTGTCCTTACCATTGGTTTCAACGACCGAAAATATTTTCTTCATGAGATTTCAAGACCTAACACCGGTGTTTCTTTTATTGGCCTTGTGGACACAACACACCCCGTCCTTTTCTAAGGTTTGACACCCCCCCCCCCTCTCTCTCTCCCTTTCAGTTCCTTTTTTTTTTTTCTGAGAGTTTTTCGACACTCCCGCTGTGTCTGCCAGAAGTTATTACTCCAATCTTCCTCGAGTTTTCAAATACTTAACACCTCTGCCCTCCTTTTGCCGAGTCTGGCTCCCAATGCTTTATCTTCATGCAAGACTTTCACCACAATTTTTTTTTTTTAAAGACTTGATAATCTCGTATGATTAACGGATTTCACAGACTGTTCGCTGTTTTCTCCTGCCTCCCCCCCCCCCCCCTCCATTTTAAGATTCCGGGTGTTCTATTTGTTTCGCTTACAAGTGCTTGACGAAGGATCACCTAACCCCAATTTCTCTGAGATAATCCACAGATTTAAACTCCTGTCCATCTTCAGCCTGAGCCATTTCTTTGAAATACTCAAGTTCACGCCTGTTCTTTTGGATACTCCAAGGCCTAAGATTCATCTTTGTCTGATGGAAATCACACACCTCGTCTTTTATGAGGTTTATCATTTCTCTGTTTTCCTGTCGGTTTCTTCAACTTTCCATGGATTACTTTAAACAATATTGACATTTCTGTCTTTAGTGGAGTTTTCAGATACTTAGTACACCCATCCGCTCGCAGTCTGTCAAAGTCAAAGGTTGAATTCATTCTTAATGAAAGAAATGCCCCCCCCCCCTTTTTTTTTAAATTGAAAGACTTAACATCGAACACTTGTTTTCTTTGTTTTGTTTTTTCTAAATCTTGTACAGATTGAACCGCCCGTTCATAGTTGTGTTTTTTGTTTTTGTTCTCTATAGTTCTCAAGCATTTGACACCTCCATCTTTCTGTAGAGTCTGACTCTTATTTTGATCGTAATGCTACATCTTCAATTGAGATTTAAACAAAACATTTATTTCATAGCTCTTTTAGACTAAAGCATCTTCTGCATGTGCTCAGTATGTTAAAATATCTTCCTGTTTCCTTCCGAGCCACCTCAAACATTCAGAGAATTGACAGCCGCGTTTCAGCAAAAGATTTACGATTTGGAAGTCCAGTTTTCTGAAAAGGGAGTGTTATTCCGCACCCGAGTTTCGGGTGCAAGTTGACCGTACAGAATTCCTCACCCGACTTTTGGGTGCTAGTTGACCGTACAGAATTCCGCACCCGACTTTCGAGTGCTAGTCGATCGTATAAAATTTCTCATCCGAGTCTCAGGTGCTGATTGATTGTAAAGAATATTATGCCACCGAGTTTCGAGTGTAAATTAATTGTGAAGAATTGTGCATGCGAA
>JBCAUA010030599.1:0-11284 GCA_038406235.1 Peronia verruculata
CAAACGGAACAGAGGTAGGCCACGAATGACCTGGAGAAGAGGTCTTGAGGATGACATTGAGAAGAGTGGGCATTCCCGGAGATAGCTTGAGGCTCTTGCACAGGACAGAAGGGAGTGGAAATCTCTGGTTCGTGGTCTATACCCCGACAGGAGTGACGGACAATGATGATGATGAATTGTAGTGTTCTGGCTGATCAGTTGTTTTGTTAATTTGGTTGGTATGTAAACACTTGAGTTGCTCAAGCTATTATCCATAGGGTTGCAAAGTAATGTCATGTTTTCAACAATGATACCGTTAGGAGACAACTAACTCGACATTTAAATGCTGGGCAGTACTGATGTAATTATACACTATGAAAGATTAGGAATTGTTAGATCTGATTATAACACACACAGGAAAAGGCTGTACCTATTAGCACTGATAAATCTTTAACACTAACAATCAACTAATCATAGTGAAGACAACTATTCAATCTGTCTAAAAACCTGTTTGCCTAAGAGCCCCCCTTTTTTTATCTTCCGGCGACTGGGTTATTGGGTGCAGGTCACTATATTATATTGTTAATTTTCACTGAGAGCTCACAGTCGTCCATGGCCGAATGGACAAGTGACTAGACTGATAATTCCTATCAACCCAAGTTCGAGCTTCAGCCAACTCATGTTTTGTTCCTTTTAAAAAAATAATGAAAAATTAATGTGTGTATGTGACATAATTTTTGTGTTTTCATATACAATTTTGAGAAGTTGATTGAAGGAGATACTTTTGCAAGACATATCTTACCTAACTGAGAGTCAAGGGTTCATCTCTGACTCCAAAGCATCTATATAAAATTTCTTTTCTGTTCTTTGCATTCTGTCATTTTGACAGAAAATGTATTTTCTGTCTTTATTTCTTTTATGAGAGTGTAGCTGAAGGAGATATAGAATGGAGAGATCTAGATCTCTAGATCCAGGCCAGGCCTCACTCAGATTTTAAAATAAAAAAAGATGACCAAGTTGATGATAAATCTAGATCATTATTTATAATTTGATTGGCTAGCATATTTTCAGCTAAAAGTGTCTAAAGCTGCAGGCACATGCCTCCCACCCCCTCCCAAAGGAACATGACGAGGACTTAAAACTTCACAGCTACTTTACAAATTCAGACAATGACCCAGACTGAATAAGTCTGGCTACACTTCGAGACTACACGGACTTAAGTCAGGCTAGCCATGGCCATTATAAAATCTCTTGTATAATAAATAAAAGAAGATAAGCATGCTGTTTCACAACTCTTTTGATCCATAATGATTTCTAGAGGTTTAAAGAATTATTTCAGCCTAGAGTGACCCAACCTACCTGCCCCACAAACCAAAACTGTATTGCCCAGTCCAACCCCTGCTCTATTTGTAGCATGCACTCCAACTGAAAGAGGTTCAAGCAGTGCACCTTCCTCAAATGACACATGATCAGGAAGTCTGGGAGGATTAAAAATGTTGCATAAAACATATCACTAAAAGTCCTTACTGTTCAAAGCCTACGAAATTATTTTATCTATGGTCATGCAACTTTTATACTCCAGAAAGTTGTTTATTTTGTATGCAAACTTCCCTATGTATTGAAATTCTTGGGTCATCTGTTTATTTACGTTATAAATTGAGACATATTTCCCACTATTTTCTCTTTCCAGTGTGCTGCCGTTTTCATTTTTCAGGTGGACCAAACTAAAGCCTTATAAAACCAGTGAGAGAAGTTGGAATATGACTGAGCTTTTTATTTACGTGAATTTCCTTGTTCAGAGTAGTAACTGTCACTTCTAAACTTTGCAACCAATAAGTTAAACATAACACACAGAGCCAAGGATTAGCTTAGGAATTTAGTCATGTCTTTTCATTAATTACAGAGAGGATATAATTTTCATTGTAATGTGAAATAAATAGCAAATCCATTGTAGTGATTTACAAACAACACAAACTGCACAAAATGATACAATTTATACATAAAACTCAAATTCTTACCTGAAACAAAAGTCAGCATCATGCACATAATAGCGAGCTAAGTTTCCATGGATTGGCGGTGTAGCACAGAACTTCATGTCACCACAGAGGTTGTATCTTCCTGTTTTGCAATACTGGCACATACGGCAAGGCACACCTGGTTCAATTGCCACTCTGTCTCCTAGGTTGATGATAGAAAATTGCAACATAATTATACAACAAGCCAACTGGGCAACCTGCAGATGACCAAGACTAGAATGTATCACTGCTTACAACTTACCCACTTTCAGGTTTGCAACTCCAGGTCCCAATTTGCTGACCACACCACTTGCCTCATGCCCTAGCACCATGGGTGCATTGACGATGAAATCTCCAATTCGGCCATGAGTCCAATAGTGAACGTCAGAGCCACAGATGCCTACTTCTTGCATTTTAAGCTGTACCTCTGCGAACACAACAACATTAATTTGTAGCATTTCAGATAAACCAATCAGCAATCAGGATTAGCCATTTTTGGGTCAAAACGTCACCTTTCTTTTTTTTTTGGTATATTTAGCAAGAGTAATAATTTTTGTACTAGATTATAGATCTAGAATATTCCTATAAATAAAATATTATTTATTGCAGATTTTTTTTTACAACTTGTGGGAAGTAAAATTTCAAACCGAGGGAAAAGATGATATTGCCAATTCTTTTATTCTGCTCCTGTTATAACAGCAACTACTGAATTCAACACAGATTTTGTGAGGATTTCTACTGTTAAAAAAAAGGCAAGTACAGTTTTGTTGAGGAGCTTACTCATTCAGAGTCAGTAAAGTAAAAGAAAGGAAATGTCTCTACAAGAGTATATAAGCTTATCAAATAGCAATTATTTTATTTATAGGTGCCAAGGCTACATTTGAACCCAAGAACAAGCCCTCCAGGAGGTAACAGAGAGAGAAGCTTCATATTTCATGATAAATTTTTACTTTGATGTCCTCTCTGCCAATAGTCAAAGTCAACAGCTTTCATTTTTGGAGTTTTTCCTGAATCTTTTTTTTTTTTTTTTTCTCATTTTTTTTTATCTCCTTCAAAACTCGCCTACATAATTTCATCACATTTCACATACATACTTCTTTGATGTAATAAACAAACAGGCAGATGCCTGAGGATTTCAGAGGCAGCCAGTCAGTCAGTCTGCGTTCATGTAAAAGTAGGAAACTTTTTACCTTCTGCTTTTTCCACACCAAATTCATACAGCGAGGTGTAAAAATGTATTTTCATTCAAAATGGCAAAAAATTAGTTCAGTAAAAGATCTGGATAGAGCTAAAAGTCTGTTTTCGTACTAAAGTAGTAAGTTTGACATCCCTGAACAAAATGAGAGAGGTCTCTTGTTCAATCTGTTTCATTTTTTGAGAAAAAAATTTTTTAGTGAATAAAAATGCCATTTGTGCACATTTTTGATATGTCATTTACCAAAATTCATAAAAAAAAGAAATAGTTACAGTGGTCTCCGACTAAGACTCCAGTCACTAGGAGAGAAAAAAAGTGGGCTCTTAGGCAAATTTGTAAAACTTACTGTACGTAACCTGTCTAACCATAGATTGTCTTCACTACTATGATTAGTTCATCATTACAGATTTATCTGTGTGAGTAAGTACAGCCTTATTCCCTGATGTTTCTTAGCTTTTAATTACATCAATAATCCATGATGCCCTGCGTTTAAATGTCGAGCGAGTTTTCACATAACGGTATTATTGTTAAATGAAAACACAATACCGCTATTGCTAAGCTGTCCTATGGACAATCACACACACCATAAGTGACTTAAGTGTTTACAGACCAACAAAGTAGCAAAACAACTGACCAGTCAGGATGGTAACTCTTATCCACAGAGCCAATTATGCAAGCATTTCCACACAATGTCAAACAAAGAAATGCTTAAATATTGATACACATGTGGCCTGATAATGCAATCATACATCAACCATCACTTCCACTCTTTTGTAGACCTGTTCTCTCCACCCTCGTCCCCATTTTACTGCACACCTAGCACAGAGCCTTTCTCTCAAGCAGACAATACGTGAATTTACACCATAAGTACTCGCATACCATGGCCCGACACGTGCTGTTAGGCAAATTTTCTATTTATGAGCAGTTTCTAAGAAGGGTAAATTATAGAGCAAAAATCTGCAGCAGAGACAGGTTCTTAGGTGGACCGGACTCATAGGTGCCAAGTTCGTCGTCAGAGACCACTATATCATGAAAAACCACATTCCCTCCTGTCATTTTTTAGATACTGGCATGTGAAGTTTGGAACAATTTGGGTATGGTAGTAATGGAGAAGATAGATTCTGAAAAACAGGATAAAATCTAAGACAGTAGATGTCTCTATGGCAACTAGACATGCTAGCAAGTTTGCAAGGACATTTTCTGAGTTAGACAAATGTGCCAATTACACATACCCACAGTAAAATGACCTAAGATCAAAGGAAAACAAAACTGTAATGAGCATGCTCCACTGACAAAAATAATTTTTAATTTCAAAACAAATAAACAAACAAACTGCTTCAAACTGACACGTGAGGTACATGATCACTTAACATAATAGTGTTATGTTATTTTTTTACCACGGTTGTGGATAGCTGAGATAACCACTACTACAGAGGTTGAAAAGCTTATTAAAACCATACTGACACCTGAAAGTGTCAATAAACATAGACCCTAAAATACACTTTACTAAGGCATCAGTCATCAACATTGTTCGAAAATTGACAAGTGTACTCTCCATTCAATACAAAGTATTACTTATAGAATATATTCATATTATATATTTATATACATATAAATATATTTCTTCTTGCAATGTCTCCTGTTTTATGTTTTCAATCCTGTTTCAACTGCTTCAATTTCAATAATTTTATTTCTTTTCTAGAATTTGTAGAAAAATGTATTTCGTCATTTTCCTAAGCATAAAAACAAACTCACGGCCAGGGCCAGGTTCAGGTATTGATTTATCCTCCTGAAATAAAAATAGAAAGACTAAACAATTTTGAAAAAGCAGAAAGAAAGTAAGATGGGCAGTACACATATATAAATACTATACTGCACAGAGGCTAGCAAGACAAAAAATTTCCACAAAGGCAGCTTGATCCCGAAAAAGAGATAAAACTCTTGAACGGTATCTTGCAACTTGAAAAAAAATAACAACAACAAAAAAAAAAAAACACCCATAAAATTTTCTGCAAAGGTGTTCTTAGCTGATAAGAAAGAGCTCTGTCAGATGATCTTGGTTTATACAATAAAAATGAAATGTTATAGAGAGGATTACATGTACTTTTGTGATTCTGAAGAAGTGACAGTTTGACTTTGCCTGCACTACCTTCACATGATGCTGAAGTTAGTACTGACTGCAATATGTTTTAGCTCACTGTGTGTTTTCCCATACTTTTATATTCTTACAGAAGATCATCTATAAGGAAATAATCAAAAGTTCTGTACAGTACAGTATCTTGCACATCTGAAATAATGAAAATAGTTAAATACCATTTATTATTTTAATATATCTACAGAAGCACTGTTTTTCCATTTGTTTATAATTCACTGAAGTGCAAAGCCAACCAAACCTCTAATAAAAAACAGCATAGCAATTAGCACTGAATGAAGACAAATTTTTGTGTTCTAGCTCACAAGTGGCGAGCTTTTATAAACTGTAATCTGCAACATCAACACATAATTTCCCTACTGGCAAAGAAAAATGAAAATTCATGGAAGAATACAGGATTCTAGTTCGGCTCATTTTTCACATTCCTAAATGTTATTGACTGCCGATTCTATGTGTTGAATGAGTATTAATTCAAATTTTCCTACTAAAAACTAAATGTTTGCATTATATCAACAGTACAATTAACACATGACTGTAAGATGGAAATAAGGCACATGGAAGGAAATTTGCAATGAAAGGTTTAACTATGATAAAATCAGCGAACTAAGATTAATGCAGTTGACATAATCTGCTAACCTCAAATGCTGTTGACTGCAGACTCTTCATGAACAAGTTCTTGCCATATTATGATGGTTTCCATTTTGCTGGTGTTTTATGATGCTGAAATACCTTTTTATTTATTGCATATCTAGAGCCTAGTCTAAAATGTGGTTTTGCTTGCAAAAATTTGATTTTGGGTTTTTGTTTCTCCTTAAAGTTCTGCCTATCCTGAAAATACGAGTAGAAATAGTTTTAAATAAAGGATATGCCATTAGGCATTCAAGGGATAAGCAGTCTACTATCAGCCAGGCCTTGGCTCCTTCAGGTTGCTTTATGCAGTTGTAGAACTATTAATATTCTTTCGTAAACAGGCAAAGGATGCAAAAAACACTTGATTATAACCTCCTTTCACAATATCTGGAATCCCAATGAAAATGGACTCATGATTACACAATATCAGTTTAAGCTTTTATTGTGTGTTCTAAAATGAACTTCCACTTCCTATGAAGAGTGAAAATGTCTTTTGTTTCCATTGCTTCAGAGCATAACTGTGGACTATCTGTCATAGTCAAAGTCAAGACGTTCCTGGATTTGACAGAATCAGATAAGGAGGTCATATCGTCGCTGTCGGGCCTAAGCAAAACGGACAACTTTACAGGAGAAGGAAAAAAACTGTTTTGTGTCCGTCACAAGTTTTTGTTATTTTGTTTTTCAGTAGAAAATACGCATATCTGATAGACAGTGGTAATAAAATTTGACGGAGGCATTTCGATGACTTTAAAGTGCAGATACACATTTGGCGCTCGCCTTTCTGTTGAACACTTACACAGTTTACCTGCGCACGATGCAGATAAGCTATATGCTGGTCAGTCGCAGATCCACTTTATGCGTAACCAGCGAGTTACACGGTTCGCAGCGTCTATATCACGGCCATGTTGTTATGTTTCAGAGTAGGTTTACACAGCAACATTATGCTAATAATGTTGCTGATTGTTTGAGCAGGTTTAATGTCTAGGCTAGCTCTGATTTTTATCAAAGCAATGCAGTCCAGTACACTACAACAATCTTAAAACATTAAATACCTGACATTCTCTCAAGACTATGTTCTTATTCTCTTTTTGTTTGTTTGTTTGTTTCGTTTTGGTTACCTTTTTGTCGGTGTTTAGTTTATTGCATATTTTCATTACGACCAATCCTGGCTATCTTTATTGTTTCTTTCTTTTTCTTTTTTTGTTTTATCCTGCACGCTTTGTTGTTATTTTAAAATAAACAGTCTTTAATCACTGTTTTGAAATAACTCTCTGGTTTGTAATTAAAGCCACTAGGAAGGCTTTTAGCTGTATGTGCAATGTTATTTAGTAGTATTTGAGCCCAGTCACAGTGGTATGTATATTAATAACTACCAAAAATTTAAAAAACCCTTAAAATTACCTAAGACAGTGAGTCTGTCAGCTTCATAAACATGTTAAACATGTTACTTGTTTGAATTCACCTTTGCAGAATATTTCATAGCCCTACCACATAACTGAATTTGAAAAAAAAAAAAAAAAAAAATGAAAACGAAAATTTGTCAATATATGTCCTGAATGCCGTGCTAAACGTGTAACTGCGCTAGGGAAGGCTATGTTCTGAATGGTTATGTTATTCGAACTAATAAATCAAATTTAACTGATGAGATGTCAAAAAAAAAAAGAAAAAGAAGAAAAGGTAATTAAAAAAAACATGGCTATGTAAATAAGACACAACACCCATTTAAGGTGGTACAACTAATTACACCCACAGCCATGTGGATCTATTGTCAAAAGTTCAGGATATATGTCTTAGAACTCACTGTATTGTAAGATTTTCTTGCCTTTGTTCAGCGATTGATAAGCTGAATTTAAGCTGATAGGAAATTATAAACAGCGCTCATGTCATACATTTCAGAAACTTTGGTACAGTGTTGAAATCTACTGCTAGTGGTTTTTACATTGTACACAGTGCCAACATATTCAGTTTATGGAACTGTGTAATGTTTTGTGCCCACCTTGCCTTATTTACATTTTACTATGACGATTAAAAGAAAGAAACTTCTGGGTTGACACATGGCCAGGGATAACACCTAATGTGTAATGAGATGCAGGTTGTTAAATGTGGAGCATGTTTCAGTGTAGGAACAAAGAGGGGTCAGTATAAGAAAGAAAAAAGGAGAGGAGAATGTGGCAAGGCAGAGCTGCTGAAGATAAGGGAGAACACCTAACCAAAGGGAGTGTTTGAACAGTCCCCAAAATGTCAAAGATCTGGAAGTTGTGCAACCTCAGCAGGTGACTGGCAGACAGATTGTAACAGGCATGACAAAAGAAACTTCCCACTATACTAGCAGATTCATGCACATTACATGATTAACGTGTAATAATCTTGTAGTATAGCTTCTGATTAAATCAATACTGGCGTGGATTATGCAGACACTAAATATCTTCAGTTAAACCATTTTTTTTCAACCTGGAATAGAGCAATTATGGTAAATACAAAATGAACAGCAATAAGGCACCAGCGGTCGATCGCCTTCCCTTGCGCAGTTACACATTAGCACAGCAGAGATGACGGTTCGGCGGTCAAGTGTGATTAGATCACAGCACAAATTCAGGCATTTCTAATAAATATTTTCATGAGATATTTACACGTACCATGTAATACAAGGTGCACTACAATTTGAGTGAAAAAAAAAAAGGATTTGATCTAATTTTGCAGTTACACGGTTAGAGCCCGACAGCGACGATATATATGTCCCCAAGTGCCTGAAATGAGATTCCTTTTGATGATGGGATAGGGAGCAAACCCCAAAGAAAAACGTGATCAGAATGCCAGGGCAAGGCAAAAGACACTGAAGTCACTTTGGGCTAGAATCTGAAGCAAAGAATATCCTGAGGTTGAAAACCAAATAAAACAATATTTTGTTAATTTTTTTCCTTTATTAAATTTTCAGTGTTTCTCTCAAAACTCAATCTTCCATCACTATTTTTCAATCTACTTTTTGTTTACAGACCAACTCAAACTAAATCTGGCATACACCACTTTCAGAACAATGCCAAGAAAAAAAAAAAAGCATGTATGCAAGTTCCATTGTGTTTGTTTGTTTTTTTTGGTTTTGAAGAATAATAATTTGTTACAAAGATTTATAAAAAGGTAAAATTTCACAACTACGCATTTTAAAAAATTTCCACAAAATGTTTTTTTGACTTGAAGACCTACAAAAAAGGACATTTTTAGACAAAATACCAAACAACAAACTGGCTAAATGGCAATAAGCAGGAGAGACGTGTCCTGAAATATGGATTTTGCAAAAGAAAAAAAATGTGATTTAGCGTTTTTGTTTTCTTTTAAAAGCCATGTCTTTTCTCCATATAAAAATGGTATCAAAAGTTGATAAGTCCATTCTAACCTGTCTGACCTAGGGGCATTCAACGGTAGACCGACCTACTGTCCACCAGGATTTGGCTCCACCTGACTGCTACATGAAGTCATAGATAATCCCTATTTGATTATAAAAAGGCAAAGAATGCATAGGATACTTGTTTATTACCTCTTCTAGCACTATCATGAACCCCGATGCCAGAAATGGACATTAGATGGCCACTACGAGGCCAAAAAAAAAACTGATCATGCAAGTTTTCAGTTTAAGCGTTCTGAAATGAATTTCTACGTCCTATGAAAAGTAAAATTTTGCTACCTTTCTGCTACTTCAGAGCTCAGTTGTGGACTATATGTCCCAGTAACAGCCAAAACAGTTTGCTTTGGACAAAAAAAGATATGGGGAGCACCTAGAGGCCCTCAAGAGCCTAGAAGTGACCCTATGGGAGCCCTTATAATGATGAGGTGTAGGGAGCAGAATTCAAGAAAAAATATGCCCAGAATGTACACTTATGCCAACAAGGAAAACAGTAGTCATGGAGAGAGGGCTAATATGTAAAAAAGGACTGTTCTGAGGCTGAAAGCCGACCAAATACATTCTGTGTCAGTTTATCACTGAAAAAAAACTTTAAACGCGTTTTTCTCAAATCCTGTTTTTTTGACAGTATTTTTCTATCTTCTTTTTTGTTTCCAAACCGATTCAAACCAAATCTGGTATCCATCATTTTCACTATAAAACCAAAAAACATACAAATGCGCATTAAGTTCGGTCTATAAGCTTTCGAGAAAAATTGTTTTTTAGTATTAAAAAGTGGTGAAAATGGAATTTTCATTATGTGGCATTTTAAAAAATTTCTAGAAATTTGTTTATTGCGCAGAAAGAACTGAAAATAAGTAAATTTTTAGATAATACATCAAACAATATGTTAACCAAATTTTATCAGGTTTTGTTGAAATTTGGTGGACTAGATAGATTTTAAAGCCAGTTAATTTAAGACGCCAAAATTAGATGCCATGGCAACCATATGAAAAATTTTTTTTTTTTTTTTTTTCACTGTTATCCTCTAATTTGAACATGCTGAAACAGGGGAACTGGAGGCACGAGAGCACTTTCATGTTCCCACCACTGGCCAGAGTGGTTCACATCAATACGTGGAATCTTTTGATAGATGCTGCATGCTATGGATCAGGGAAAGTCAAGAGGTAATGATTAGATTCCAAACCAGTCATATGGATGTAATTTGTTACTGTCTTCACCTAACATTCAGTAACAACAGTGGATTGCTTGAGGCAAAGAACAGTATGGTGGCCTATTGGTCCACGGTCAGCTGGAGCCGAGTGCGCAGAGTTAAAAATGCATGAGTGACAGCAATGGACTGACCCAGTGACCAGTTTGATAAAGGATGTACATACACATATTTCAGTACATGAAATAAGCCTTACTGGTCATAATCATACTGTTGTTAGCAGTTACGTGATTAATATAGTGCAGACATTGTGTGTTTACTGGTTTTGTCATGTTAATGAAACACCAAGTCAGATGAGCTGAACACATCCTCAGGATACCACACAACCGCATCTCCCGAGCCAACTGTTTTCTTGGAGAGCTGTCCATAAGCAAGCGTTATTCTGGTGGTCAGCGAAAGCACTTCAAAGACAACTTGAAAGTCTCCCTGAAGACGCTAGATACAGACCACATGTCCTGGGAGTAAGCAGCGCTGGATTGCTCCAACTTGCATGGACTGATCAGCAAGGGCCCCAAAATCAGCCAAAGGAACAATGAACAGTAGAGGCTGAAAGAACTGTCGTAAACGAAAAGCGCAAGGAGTAAGTACATGAACTGCAACCCCCCCCCCCCCCCCCAACACACACACACACTTCCATGCCGGATTGGTCTCAGCAGACATAGACATCTAAGGACAGACCCAGCCCAACCCCATCATAGAACGATGT
>JBCAUA010030610.1:0-12313 GCA_038406235.1 Peronia verruculata
TTTGCAAAATAAACACGTTAACGGTGATGTTTTCTAAAAAATAACACCGCTAACATGTTTTTGGATACTAGAAGTTTCTTGTTTTACAAGAAATAGCATAGGCTGTCCGTGCCGTTGCACTACCCCTTTAAGCCTCAAAACCTTTCACGGGTGATCTGTAAATTTGTCGGTCACGAACAGGAACAGTTCATATAAGTTGCTATAAATATTAATTGCAGTTGATGACACTAAAATAATCGTCATTAAATATGCAGCTGCAGCATATATGTGGTGCAAAGACACAACAACATGTTTTTGGAATCAACCTGTTGGTGCACAACCTCAATCATACCCCAAAAAGCATTCAATTATATCATGAGAACTCTTCTTCTCTTCCAAAGAGTATAGCATCTTCACAGAAAACACAACAATGGAGAGGAAAACCATCTGAGACATAACACAATGAAACCAGGTACTCATCACATTCAGCTGACCAGAGAAATCACAATTTTTTCAAGACTCTGTCAAGTTTGACAATTTTCTTTTTTTTTTTTTTTTTCCACAAAGCCTTCTACTATTATTTTTTAAAAAATGTATTTCAGAGTTAAATATGCCAAAATATATTGACTAAAATTCAAGACACTGAAATTTAGAGTCGTCGCCTAAATGAGGATTAACAAGGGTTAACAAAACTTAGGTGACTTTTTCACTAAAGTCAGCTTCAAAGTCAGCAGACCACAACCACTGTAATTAACTGCCAACACCTTGACCTCTACTCACCGATTGAAAGAGAAATGAATAAAAATAAGATACCAATAATTCTATTTTTCTAAAAAACTGATCAACACCTGATTTCATCCTGTTGCGTCCCATTCCGATAAAACGCTCATTACAACAAACTAAATGCGCAACAGATAAAAATGCCCTCAATGCTCCGAACTCATCTGAGATTCTTGCTGTCATATTGTCATATATGCGTCGTAAACTTTTCTAACAAAAACCGGAACTCTTATTGTCTAGAAACCAAACATCCAACACAACAACTCTGAACATGGTAGGAAGGTTTTAGGTGAATATACACCAAAGACATTTAAGTTATTTTCAAAATTGTCCTTTCCAAAAAGCTAGAAAGCCACGGTTAGAGGAAAAGGTTAATGGTGCTATCTCTAATATGAATTAACAATATCCAATATGATATCATACAGAATGTCTTGTAGCAAGATTTACATAGCATATTGTTCTTCCCATAGGTAAAACATAGCAAATGAACACAGCATAGGATTTACCTGAGGAATAGGAAATTAAAAAAAAAAAAAAATTAAAAAAACACAAAAGAAAAAAAAAAGGTGACAAAGTTTGTTTGTTACACTAGAGGGTATGAGATAAAACCCACAGTGATACCATGAATGACATGGCTTACAACAAATTATGTATTAAGGTCCAATAATCAGACATAATACAGAAATAAAACGATACAACACTAGCAGAAACAGAGCAGCAGGAGCAGTTTCCAAGTCCATAAATGCCTGACCGAAAAATCCAACAGAGCACCATAGAATATCTCAATTCTATCTTCCCACTTTGCCCAGCCTGCTGTCAGTCTTTGGATTTGCAGTAATGGCTTGCACAGCTACAATCGCTGAGTTGATCTTTGTTTGTAAATCTCTCAAATCTCTGATGTGGAGCAGTCTCAGAATCTTGGCCGCTTCCGTCATAATATAGTCTATATTGGAGAGATTGAAAGAGACCAGTTCTCTTAGTTATATTAAATAATGTGCAACTTAAACTCTTACGAAATTTTTTAAAAATATATATATATAATTTTCTCAAAAACATATAACAAACACTACAATTTTTAGAATTTTTGTTTCCTTTTTCACTCTAGGGAAATGTAATTATGATGATTTTTAAAAAGATTCCAAAATAAAGTATATATGTATTACTGTGCAGCCAGGACTGGCATGTGGCTGGATATCAACAGGACGGTTTATTGTCTTCCATTAATGCAAAGAAACAAAAAAATTCTCAAAAGTCTCTTCTCTTGACTCAAACCGTAACACTGTCGTATTCATCTGGTTGAATTCCATTGCTCAGTATTTTTTATCCATCACATAGTATGAGTTATTGAAACTTCATCTTACAAGTTTTCAACCTAAACAATTTGAATTTTGTTTTTCTTTTCAGTTAGTAGGCTTTATTGCCTATCATATCAAGTAAACAGTTCTAAATAGCCTCTTTATTTTTATGTCATAAGTCTCATTTCGAAACTAACAAAAGAAATGGGAGATCATTGTGTTCAGTCCAATTACTTCCCTTTACCAGACAAAAGAGGAGTGTAAAGAAGACAAAAATCACTTTTGTGCCCTTTGCTTGAAACATACACCATGAACAATTCAAAAACAAATATGGTGTAAAGAGAACGTTTTCTTCTTATTGTTATAATTATATCAAATTTTTTGGCGATCAGTCTTTCAAATGGCAAGCAGTAAAAGGGTTTTCTTCGTCTTTACACCACTTGCTCGACAGATCTTTCGTCTGGCAAAGGGAAGTAAAACTCTGGTTGAAACGATCTCCCCTTACACAAATCTCTCTTTTGGAAAGGGCAGATAATTTGCAAAACGATCTCCCATTGAGTGGCCGCACAATTGTGAGCATATTATGATATACCATGCGCTAACTATGATTGTACATAATAATATTCACAAAACAGCCAGATGCCAGATTAGTCTAGATTTTGTAGTGCTATAGTGTGGCCAATTACTTCTGAGCATAAACACTCAAATGAGTGGCAACAGTTCACAAAAACAAAGTGTAAGCCTAACTTTGTTCATAGTGGTACACATATACACTTATAATATAAATAGATCTATTCGAGTGAAAGAAATTACATGCTGAATCTGGCATTACGTACAATCTGAAAGTCATATGCGTAGCATAATTTTTACTGGTTTTACAAGCAATTCAAGAGCAATGCAACACAGTTCACCTTTCCCTCATGTTATTTTTGTTCTTTTTTTTTTTTTTTTGTGGTAAGAATTATTTTATGGGTTTCATACTGTGCAAAGCACGTACTTCAATGTCACAGTAAAATCAGAGAGGTAGCTGTCACATTTGTTATGTTTTCAATAACCACCAGACATCTCTATGAAAGAACTACAGATTATTTTCAAATTCTATACCAGAGCAGTGCTAAAGAATCAGAACCAGTGACTACTACCATTTGGCAAGAACAAGCCATAGGGCTGTATATTTTTCAGTTCATCTTTGCATCAGCTAAATGCACAAATAAAATTTCTCCAGTGACTATTCTTCAGACAGCTAGCAACTCCAATAGTCAAACCACTTATTTGTTTACATTACAATACTAACCTCCAGCCTCAAAACCCAGCTCAGTTTTTTCCAGTGGTATGTGTTCATCCTGATGACGAGAGAGTAAGAATAAATAAGTCTCATAAATGAATAATCATCTATGTAAAACGAGGAAAAGAAGAAGGGAGAGGGTTTTCTTTTTTTAAACTTTCAGTCTTACTGTTTTGCAAACTCAAGCGCAATGAATTTGGTCGGTGTAAAATCCAAACTGCAAACACAAACATACACAAAAAATGAACATCACTAGCCTATATTACTATAATATTTGTAAAGCTCTCAGAACGATGCAGGGAATTATAAGTCAATCTTGAACCTCACTGAAGGAATTATATCAACTATCTTCCCTAAGATGATAAAAAAAGGAGTCCTTGTATCATCTATATCACACCAATATGGCACAATAAATTGTTATATGCCTGTCTACTGCAAATCTGCTGTGAGAGGTACTAAACTCTCTTGTATTTAGAGATTAGTCAACAGTAATGGCTGCAAAGCAGGTGTATGCACTTTGGGTTACACAGGTCATCAAAGAAGAGACAACGATGAGTTCTAATTATTAAATAACTTAAATTACCGGCTTTCAGTCTGTCAAAATAGACAGCAGTGTACAAAAAATTAATCACACCATCCTTCATTTATACCCGAGATTTAATAACAGAAATGTGATAAAGGGTAATCAAATAATTATATCTTGAGAGCATGTGCTACAGAAAAAACTAATTTCACCATTTCTCAAAACAAAAGGCTCATTTTGCACCATAAGTCTGTTCACTGGGTTGCTAAGAGATGGCAAATGAAGCACATTTTTTTTTCATATTATGTAATAATGATGGCCACTTTGGATTTTAATCACACATTTTTAATTTGCCTATAACTTTTATGCTTTTTTATCAATTGTTCTGAAACTTGACAAGAAGCAACTTAGGACATATATAAACATCTCTAAATGGGAAAGATTTGAAATTCACTAGTCCTATCTCCCTGGAACAGCTTGAGGATTGTGTATATATTTATTTTTCATAAATTTTCCTTATTCAAATAGCAGCAAAACAAAAATGAATAAAGATACTGTTTTGTTCTATACAAATCTATATTATATAGTGACAAAGCAGCCTGGCAAATGTTAGCATAATCAGACACATAATAAAAAAAGTAGAAGGGATGTGCTGCAGAAAAAAAGAACTTTTGAGAAAATCCTGAAAAAATAGATTTTTTCCTCAGTATGAAAAATGAAAATTAAGACAAAAAAGTGAAAAGGAATTCTTCTCACTTTCTGTTTACATGCTGACACAATCATGTCTCATGTACAATGGATATAGAAGCAAAACTTGAAGTTTTTCAGTTTGAGCCTTTTTGGCTTGAAATTGAAAATTCTCACAATTTGCCTGCACATTCCTCTTAAGTAAAAAGAAAAGACGATGGCTGACAATACCTTTGCATTCTTATTTTTTATGGCAGCTTCCAAGGCATCTGCTGAAAACTTTTCTTGTACAACAATACATATAGCCTGAAAAAGTAGGGAAAAAAAAAACAGCATTTAAATGTTTCAGCAGCAATCTCACCCTCATCACTTATGTCCAACATTTATTCTTTCATTTCAAGATTTTGTCACCGACTTCAATCTGTAGACTGAGACGGACACTCAGTGAAATATGTAGTCGACATCAAGTTCACATCTACAGGCAGTCACAGAGAATAAAAAAAATTAATCATTCCATTCACAAATAAAAATAATAATAATAAAAGTATAAATACAAGCTCTAAGTACTTTACAATCTACTATTAGCCTGCAAGACCCAAAGGAGACTTTGCTGATTATTCTCGATTCCAGGAAGCATATAAAGAAGCTGCCTGTTAGATGGTCAAATCCTTATTAATCTAACAACAGCAATCTCTGCTGTCCATAGGCAGGTACTTATTTTAAGTTGGTGAAATCAGGAAATGTGTGTGAATTGTCTTTCTAAGGACAAAATGTCGGGATGAGTCAGAGTTTGAACTAAAAACTTTCGTCCCACGTCCAATAACCCAAGCACTAAATCACCAACCCCAATATACATATTGTTTCAGTAAAACAGGATACAGAATCATCCATTCATCTCTTATTTTAACCCTCAAAGGACCACTCACATATATTTCCACCACAGGTCACACTATGCAGAGTCCTGATCCCGTATATTTCCCACGACAGACCATGCTTTGTTTACCTTGGTTTCAAAATCTAAGCAGCGGAAGTAGAGCCACTTGTTATACAAATTTTTTTTTTCTGACAACCTAAAATTAAGGATTTTCTAAACATGGCCAGTCCTGAGGGAATAATAGTGGTCCGAATAGCCGGTCCTCTAAGGTTAACACATTAACATAACCTGGAACATAAAACTGAGGAAGAGATTTCATTCAGTCAATAATGATATTAGCAAAGAAACAAGTGTAAGTTCCAAAACATATCCAGCTACATGAGTATACCTTCAGCATTTGCAAGTGATCTTGATGTGGAGGAATTTGTAACAACATGGCTAAAGATGTGATCCCTGCTTTGAACTCTGCACTCTCGACTGAAAAAAAAACATCAGTCACATAATAAACTGACAAAGTCTGCTTGCTGAGAACAAAAAACTCTCTGGATGATATTCCAAACACAATACCAGATAAACAATTAAAACACTTCTTACAAACTATAAAATTATGATATAATACAATGAAGTTTTGGGTTTCTTCAAATATCAAGATACATACAAACTATCCTATGTTGTGACTTTCTTTGCTGCTTTTGATTTCTTTTGATTGGGATCTACCACAACAATGGGTGAAAATGATTGATGATTTTTTTTATTTTTCATATTTAAACATATGACAAAGACTGGGGTCTACCAAGTGAACAAAATATGAAAGTATCAGTCACTATAACTTCTGGTTGCAAACCATCATGGAAAATATATTGACCGACATGAAAGACATAGAACTGTTGAAGAACTTACAATCAAGATTATCCAAAGGATTGGTAGAAGTGCCTGGCTTCTGTGCTGCGCGTTGTTGTAGTTTTTCGGGTGTCACATTTTTAAACTTTTCCTCTGCATTTTGCAAAACAAAGATATAACACAATAAATGTTTTGAGCATTGCAAGACAGACTAGCTTTCCCAGCATATTTTTTTACCTCTCGTTTACATCAATATAATAACTTTCAACTAAAGGAGGCAGAATCGTGTAAAGAAAATCCACTAATAGTTTGAATGTGCTCACATTCATTTTCAGTGCTAGACAAATAAGCAATCACCTCATCTCAAATATTTCTGGCAAATTTCTCAGTTTCTGAGTTTTTACTGAGTTACCATTTTTTAATCTATAAAAAAGTAAATGGGATGATGCTACACTGAGCAATATCATACCTTAGCAAGCAACATATGAAAATGTGAAAAAAATCAAATATCTACATCTATCCAAACAAAAACCAGTGTAAACATCAGATTCTTCCACTACTATTTTCCCCTATGACATCAATAAAAATCATTTGTATTAACCCTTTGAGCCCTGGTCACAACAGCCTGAAAAACCACTCTCCCTGGTCTTCTGGGCCAAGAATGCACATTTCTCATTTCATGTTTATTATCTTTTGTAAACACAAGCCTCAAACAAGAACATCAGCGCATAGATTTGTAATCATCGTGGTCCAAAATTGCCCCAAAGCGACCTATTTGATATTTTTTAACTGCAGCGGACACGTAGTACTGGAGTAAGTGTGTCAGTTCACTCTGCCAGACTGTGGGGAATTTGACACTGGAGGGTTCAAGAGGTCAATTACTTGACAACAAAAATGACTTCCTCTTTTAAAGATATGATAATCAATGAAACTGAAGAATGGCGTGAAAAACATTATTCTACAGTACCAAACATTTTGATTTGTCAATGAGATCCACTGGAAATAAAAATACTGATACTCACGATCGTCTCCAAACTCTAATCTTACAGCATAGCCCAAAAGCCAGTCCACCAGCTCACGTCTTTCACTATTTCCATATGGACAATTCAGTTCTTGAAGATACTGGTAAAACAAATGATAATTTAAAGAAGCTAAAAAAAGGTGTTTATATTATGCCATAGTAATAATTCGCTTGTTCCTGAGTTGTATATTTCATCTCTTTCTTAAAGATTGCAAGTTTTTCATTCCCATCTGACTCAGGAATAAAACCCTATAAGTACACATTGATCTCACTTTTCTTTTTTTCTTTTTTATAGTATCTGCTGAGATTTAACAATGCTTTGTATCATAATAAATCAATTAAGCCATCACCTTTTTTCAGTGATATCTAATAATTTCTGGTTCATGGACCTGACCAGGCATAATTTTTAACACTCTCAATGAGAACAGTAATTTCAAGTTCAAAGAAACTGACTATTTCAGGAAAAATAAAATAACAATGAAGTTCAGAAAAAAAAATAAGCAAAGCACATACAGAGAAATGACAAAGAAAAAACTATGGTACTACACAACAGCTTTAGAAAAGCTGAGGTCATTATCAAGCCAATTTCAAGCAAGATGCATGACTAGCTAACTCTGAAGATGCTACATATTCCCATTTTCTGTTACAATTTCAAACACAGTGCTTAACTGACTATCTCCTCTCCAACCATTTTAATATAAAATAAGAAGCATTTTGAACTGGGCTCAGAAGTCAGAGTCACTTCAATATGTACAAATCAAATTTATTAGCTGCAAATAACATAAAAAAGGTCAAAGTTCCAAGCAACTCACAGTAACCTACCATGTCTAATGCTGAATTCCAATTACCGTCTTGAACATTTCTCAAAGGTCCTCTATCTTCAATTTTGAAATGCCTGATTTTCTGATCTTCCAGCCATAGAATTAATCCTCGGAATTTGTTCTCATCTGTGGAAACAGAACAACAAAACCATGACACAAACTGCTAATAAGAAAAACATACAATATTGCAAAGCAAAAAAATAAAATTCATCACTTCAATCTGACTTCATGGCTGTACTAGTAAATAATACTAGCCCTTTTAGCTTCAGGCTGGACTATTTATGATATTTTTTATGGTAGGAAATGAACAAAATAGCCTGCAGAAATAGTCGCAATGGACTATTAGATATTATATTCTTTTTTTGGCTACTTTTTATTTAGGGTTATACATCAATCTAGTTGTCTAGATCTATATCACTGGTGATGAGCAAATTCATGAAAGCACTTTCAATTTCTGCAATAAAGAAAAATTCAGTCTGACGCCCCTCATCATATTCAAAGCTCAATCTCTCTGTTCTAGCCCAGTCTCATTTTGACTGGCCGTAGACAAACAGGTAATGATAAATACACTTTTTTATATCAATTTTACGATTTAATATCATGCTAAGACTAGGTAATACTGTAGTTCAAATCAATTCCTGATATCAAGAGAAAACAAAAAAAAACAAAAAAAACTATACATTTCTGTTTGAAGATGTAGATTTAGATCTAAGCATAGGTCGAATGGATTAGGCACCAGTGCGCAGCACCGACTGTTGGCTTGCCTGTTGCAATGCAGTAGATGTAAGAAAAGGAATCAGAGATGCTGCTTTCTGATTTTGAGCAGATGATTCTAATTTTGCATCCAAATTAGAAAACAGAAGACAATTAGAAACATTTTAACATCCACTGAAACAAAATGGACACAAACAATAAAATTAGAAAAGTACTTACTTTAGGGAAATTTAGAATCAATTTTAGAACCATGAAAATGTGGCTTTACTTTGAAGACATTATCGATGTTACAGGTGTCTACTATGTCTATGTCTTGATCTATTTGAAACCTGATACTATAGATCTATACGAAATCGCGGCAACATAGAAATTTGATTTATCGATCTAGATTAGACACTCTTTTTCATGTCAATTGAATCTGACACTTCAACCAAGCAAAAAGAGGTATCCTCAAGGGACCAGTTCTCGACAGGAACCAGTTTTTGCCACCTTGTGTGTTTCTGTGTTTACATCGATGTTTTTTGTGATCGCGCATGTGTGACTTCTTTTGTTTCATTTTCTAGATGTCACGCGAATAGTGTTATGCTTTTTTGTGACTTTTTTTTTTCCTTCTAAATCACTTTCCAACGTAAGAAAAACAGCCATACCTGCAAAAAAATGTCATTTTCACTATTACTTTTTGGTTTCTAATGAAATTGATAAGAAGAAACTTAAGATGATGACAGTTTTAATTTTTTCATGGTGACATTGCAAGTTGATATGCAGCAGATAACAAACACCTAAAAATAGAAAGGAATTCTGCCTTAATTCTATCATTTTTTTATAGCAAAAAAATTACCATTTAACAATTTTCATTATGTTTCTTATGTAAGTTAGAGGCCAGTGAAAAACACTTTTTTTTAAAAATTTTTTCTTTTTTTTTTTGTGTGGTCTCGGATCAGAGTTTTTCAATAAAGTTGAAGTTTTAAAGCATTTTGGAGTTCCCCAAAAGTCTCTTCTGTCTAATTTATGTTAATTTTCAAAAATAACACGATAGACAAGGCTCTGAAAAATGACCCTCCGAATTACCATACTCACAGGCCTGAGATTTAGCAAACCAGGCTAAGCAGCCAGTCGGGCTCCTAACCAGGGAAGTTGAGTTTGCCAGAAAATGTTTCAGGTTGCCAGACCTTTCGATCGAAAATGCAGTTCTATTTTAAATTGTCTTACTATTGCTAATAAATAATATTTTCAATGACAACACTGTTTCTGCTGATTATTTTTAGAAAACAAATTTATTCGCTATTTTTATTGATGTACCGTACTGTACAAAATCTCTACCAGTGGCGGTAATTTTTAGGTTGCCTGCCAGGCGAGTGGTGCCATAAATCGAGTTCGCCAGACATCATTTTCAGAGGCCATTGGCGAGTTGGCGAACGTTAAATCTCAGGCCTGTACTCATGGCGAAATCTGGTCCCAACCAGCGACCAGCTGCTCATTTGCCCCAGATCTGACCCCATTCACGCAAAGGCTGAGTAGATCAACAGAACCGCTCACTTCGACTGCAAAACATCGTGTCAGGATCTGTGAATGATACACCTTCCCAATGTAACTGAAATTTCTTCTTCAATTCCTATATTTCTGTTGATATTTGGTCCGTATTCTCTCACTGTGCTTGATGCGGTGAAAACTGGTCCCACTAGGATAGAATGTAGAGCTACCGTACATTGTCTTTTTATAAATTTACATTTCAGGAACAGCTCCAGTGAGCAGCTCTCTCCAAATTCAGAGTAGTGCAATAAATTAGAATATATCTTGATCTAGATTCTAGACCTACATCGTAGGTAAAGATTTGGTCAGTCTCGCCGGCACCACTGTACCGGTTCATTTTTTTAATGTAGACAGCTAGCAGCTAGATCTAGATCTACATCTAACATTGTGGTTCTAGAACTAAATCTGATATGTTCTAGTAAACTTTGCATTAACTTTGTGTTCAAGAAAAACTTACCATTAACATCAAATACTTCTGGGTCTGGAAAATCAAGTGCATACAATTTTCTTTTGAACATTTTCACGAAGAAAGTGGTTACGTTTGTAGCAGGCTGGACTTAGGGCTATCAGAGCGATCTCCCCTGATAGGATTTCCAAAAGTTCAACCAAATCATGTTAACGATACAAATTATTCTTCAAGGTGCAGTTCATGAATGAATCATGATAATAAAATCTAGGCCTACTTCAAATTCCTAATCTTCTGTTCATTAAGAAAATGTGGTTACTTTGGCAATCTAGATCTAGATTAAGACTATGTGCTTTGATATAGGTTTTATTTCATGATCCCATCGATCAGTACGACATATTGCAAAGAAATCGTCAAAATCCCTTTCAACATAGATGTCTATAATAGTAATAAATACGATAGTTCTTGGTATATCTGAATTTGTCCGAAAATTATGTATAAAGGATACCGTCATAATAAAAAAATATGTAGACAAAATGACTACGGCGGTAGCCACTGACTAAGATGGCCATCTCCTTGAGGTTGAAATATCCAAAGAAAGCGTAACGGTAGTCAATATGTTGACTAGGAAGATAATACGGTAATAATTATTTAGAAAGTCTTTTTTTTCTCTTCAGGGGACTAAGAGAAGAGTTTTTTGTTTTTTTTGTCGTTGTTGTTGATGTTGTTGTTGTTGTTTTGTGTTATGTATGTGTCTGTTTTGGTTTGTGTGTGTGTGTGTGTTTTGGAGATGTTTTGTTTTGTTGGTGCTTTTTACTGTTGTTTAGTTGTTGTTGTTGTTGTTGTTGTTGCTGCTGCTCCTGCTGCTGCTGCTGCTGCTGCTGTTGTTGCACAAGGTTTTGAAGAGGGTCCTTAAACCCAACACAGACAAACAAACAAGTAAAACAAAGAGCCGGATTTTAACCTGGTGTTTCTGCTAGCTGTGTAGTTCAATTACATGGTGATTTCTTAGCAGATAATTCGAGCACAGTCTATGTCCGTGACAAACCTGACCTGAGAGATGTCGACATGCTTTGGCCTCAGGCCACTGGTATTGCATAAAGAGCATACTAACGCAACAAAATTCATGTTAATGACCCAAATACGCTACTAATACCAATCATCTGCTCGCATCGTATTCTAAACTGATGTGAACGTTCTTCGGTGAATTAGGTTATTAGTATTACGGGGGCAGTAATAAAGGAAGGTCTATAATGTGGGCTGCTACTACACATGGGACACTTGTAAGCAAGAGTACATGTAACCAGATTCCTCCTCCTCCCCCCCCCCCCTCATTTTCCACTTGTTTTTTTTAACTTTTTTTTTTCTCTAAGTTTAAGTTGAAAGCAGTCACATCCTACCCCCCCCCCCTCACCGCCCCTACCACTATTTATTTATCTTTTCATCTGAACCTTAATTTCTATCTACTTGCCTTTCCGTCAGGCCACAATCTATCTATCTATCTATCTATCTATCTATCTATCTATCTATCTATCTATCTATCTATCTATCTATCTAT
>JBCAUA010030621.1:0-12312 GCA_038406235.1 Peronia verruculata
CACACACACACACACACACACACACACACACACACACACACACACACACACACACACACACACACACAAACACGCACAGAGACAAACACGCACAGAGACAAACTCACAGACACATACAACGGATCTATCGCCGGGGTATAATGTAGAACTTGATCATTCTGCTTGCTGCATGTTTTCACGTATATGGGTTTGATTAGCACTGGCTGTTCCATGTGGACTTAAGTAATCTGACGCATATATTGATTCTCTCTGCATCGATAACATGGACACCGTGGGAAAGATGCAGTGAGTGCATCGTGCTGTTGGCTTGTCAGTTAAATAAAACCTGGAATATCAAACATTTATTTAAAAAAAAAAAAAAAAAGAAGACACGAAGGGTCGAATGTGTCTATTTAGATAACCATAGTGAAGTGGTGATTGTGATTTCCATTTGCAATATCAAGGATTTGTTTCATGCAGAGGATCTGGTAACTGGGGAAAAGCTCTCGTCTACAAGTGGGGCCTATTGTCTTTAGAGGATTTGGAAGAGCAATTTTGAGAAATAGTACGATCTTTGTGACAGGAAAAGATGTAGAACTAGCCCGCCGCTAGAGTTTAAGACATGAATAAGACGTTACAGTACCGAGACAAGTATAGCATTATGCTATTTTCTGCCACTTCCACTTACGACAATCGTGTAGGTCAGCTTTTTATATTTTTATAACAATCTCGTATGTTCGCTTTTTTATATAAAGTTCTTGCGAGGAAACAGATTTTTTTCTCCTTAAAGTCTTCTGTGCTTCTTGTCTGGTGAGGTTATTTGTTCAGACCATGTCTGTGGACAACAACACTCTTTTCTGTGTGAACCTTTTATGTGGGATTGTAAGATAATGCTCTGTACAAAACTCACGGACTATAACCTTGAAAACATTTTTTTTTCTTTTAATGGACACCGGTTGTTTTCTTCCTTCTTAGTTCTTATATCTATCTTTTTTTTCAAGCGGTGTACATGAAAGGAAACGGAGGGGGGGGGCAAAGAGTAAGATGAAATGAGAGAGAGAGAGAGAGAGAGAGAGAGAGAGAGAGCAGGAAGTTAAAGACAGTAGAATTTTATGGACTCGGCCATGGATATAAATCCTGCATGTTAAGTTCCATTACCCGTCCAGATAATTATTCCCGTCTAATGGGCACCCATTGTTTCACCGTGGTTGACTCCGGAGCGATGGGAGAAGGCGCTAAATGTGGGAGAATGGACCACGGCTCCAAGCCCATGTCATACTCCCATTGTACCAAGAAGAATAAGTGCAGGCTGTTCTGTGTTTGTTACTGTGAGTGACAACTTCAGAATAAAATGCTGGCTCTCAGCGCCATGTCTATTTCCGCTGTCTGGAAGGTTGTGTGCGTCACTGCACCTTAGTGAAACAATCCGATATGATACGTTGTTGTCAGCATATCCAGATGAGTTGCTTGTGTGATATTCACCATTTTGTCACCAACATCTATTTATTTCTTATTCCTGGCCCGCCATTGCACTTCCACTCATATCAGCTGAATCTTCCTGTTGTCGCGTGTTAGCATGAACTTTTCTTTTCAACACCTCTTCATCTCTCTCTCTCTCTCCCCTCCCCCCCCCCCCCCCATTCGCTTTTCTATTGTTATCAGTTTGTCTGTCAGTTTTTCTAATGTTTGTTGTCTATCTGTCCGTCTGCCCATCCTCCTTTTGTCTATCTATCTGTCTAGTTGTCCATCTGTTTTTCTGTCTGCTTATTTCTTACCATCCCTGTTTCTGTCGCCCTCTCTTTCTATTCCTCTCTCTCTGTAGTTGAGTGGGAACCTGTTGGGTAATTGCCTCTAACAGGCATGACATTTACCTTACTTGTGCGATTCGACCTCTCCGCTCGGAGCTTAATTTGTTGCTCTGCATTAGTTCTGTTTCTATTTCAGTTCCCTGATGCAAGATTGGTGTGTAAACTCTGTTCTACTAGGACTCATAACCATTATACGCTGATTTACCCAGACTACTTAGTACTAGCATAAGCACATATTATATCACATAGTTGTATATGCCATAAAGACTTTTAAGGTACAGTGACCATATGGACTCCCAACTGTAACATTTTGTCGGTTCTATTACTTCTACATGTAGATCTGTTGTCTGGGAAGATTCAGATGGTACTGTATCTGGGATGGACAAAATTTCAGTGTTCTTGTTTGTTATATTATGGTGTGGTAGAAATTATAATTCTTTGGTTCTTCCTGAGAACAGCAGGTCAGGGAGGCATTTGTCGCATACTCGGTCGTCTCGGTCGGTAGTTAGAAAGCAAATGCTCAAGAAAACAGATGGTGAATGAATACAGTCTCGTATCTTCGGAATTCGGTGTTGAATACAGACATGTCAGAGAGATCGAGGGCCGCTGATTACATCACTACTCAAGAAGAAGAATACTCATAACTCGTGATAATAGTGAAAATAGTGTCTGTCGACGACTTCATCCGTCAACTGACAGAATGAATCAGTCGTAAAATGGATTCGTAGATCACAGCCGTCGGTCGATTAATAAGTGACCTATAGCGCTCTCTGATCAGTCGTGATAAGATACTTGTTGAAATAGAAATTGCCACAAGTCTTGCTAAAAAAAAAAAAGTTTGAACAGGCATTTTTAATATCAGACGTCATAAATAGATTTTCAAAAAAAGCTGTGTTAGTGTTTTCTGAAGAATTTGGAATTAAGCAAATGAACGATTCAAAAGACGTTATAAAATATTTGATAGTTCTGAATTCAAAAGTAGCATGACAAAAACACACAACTCAAAAGTCATCTGTCGTTCTAAAAATATTCCAAATGAAGAGAGAGAGAGAGAGAGAGAGAGAGAGAGAACATGACATTATGTATGTGTGCGTATTTTATATAATTTGTGTGAGGATGTCCGATTACGGACCAGTGTATACTATGTGCTAATTGGTTTGGTGGTTGTGATGGATTTCTCTGTGTAGTGACACCTGAAGGCAGTGAGTTGTATGTCAATTGTGGAACAAGGTAATTCCTTTTGAGACGTGAAACAACAATAACAACGATAACAGACCACAGACTAGAGGCAGACAGTGATGTTTTTCGAGCGCACGGCCTGCCTGTGGTAGATGGGAATGAGTGTGGTAAGAGACCATTAGTGGTGCCGGTGTCTGAAATCTGGTCATTAGATTTTCCCCGTGAGTGCTGTGTTTCCACCCCCGCCCGCTCTCTCCATACTTTGGCCCTCCCGGGAGTACCGCTGTTGTTTGTCTCACTCACCCACGGCACAAACCTTCGCCCGCCATCAAGTGCATTGGCCGTTGACATTGTGGTCACGTTCTGGAGGCTAAGGCGAAATTGACAAGCAGTAACGTGCAGGCGAGATAGGGTCTGGCAAGCGATAGTCAGTGTCGGCCTGCCTTGCTTGCTGGAAATGGTCGACAGTCTGTAGTTATCGGAGTCACTGACTGCGTGATCCGGGCCTTGAACGATGATGGAACTGAGGAGATTTACGGCCTAACTACCAGCGGGATACCAACATGTATGCATGTCCCGGCTGATTTTCCGGCCATTTTCCCGTGGCATTAAAGGATCGGATCTACCCAGCCTCAGTCAGGATGGAGCAGTACACAGCCAGAAGTGACCTACATGCTGCATGAGCGCTGGAGCCCTGTGACCGGCCCGAGCCCAGGATGAAAATGGTGGTAGCCGCCAAACGTCCCTCCACGCTGTCCCTGGCTTTCTCCATCAAAGTAAGATCTTGTTTTTCAAGTTTAGCTGGGTGAGATGAGAGAGATTGGGGTAGATTGAGTTGGGGGTTGGGATGGGTGAAAAGTGAGAGAAAGTGAAAATGGCAGATGGTTGGCATTGATTTCGAACTCCCAGTTGTCGCCACAGTACCATGAGCTTGATGCAGTTCTCCGGAAAACCAGTTCTTCGTCTCTCTTCCTTTCTCTCTCTATCCGCCCCCATCTCTCTCTCCCCCCCTCTCTCTCTCTCTCTGATTCCCCATCTCTGTCTCTCTTCGTTCTCCTTTCACCTTTTCCTCTTTTTCTTAGTTTTTCTTCTCCTTTCCGACTCTATTTTCCGCTTTCTTTTCCCAACCCTCCCTCTCTGTCTGTCTGTCTGTCTGTTTGTCTATCTCTCTTTCTCCATCTCCTCAACTGTAGAAAGTAGGAACAATCTAATTTAGGAAAGATGTGTAGAATCGACAGAGGAAAGCATTTAAAATCTTACAGATTCCTGCAATGTGTAATGTAATTAGTTAATTATGTGAATAGAAGGCTTTTATTTCAAGGTAAATCCATTTTAGGTCAGCCTACCCTCTTGCGTTCTCTAGGTTTATTTTTCAGCTCGCACTTAAAACAAGTGAAAAAAGCCCTCTTTGCAGTTTTGGCTAAACTGTGATAGCCACTGGAAGCCTTCCCCATTTAATTTGTGCCGAAGTTTGCAGTAATCGCAGGGTATGCGATGTGTGGAGAGAGATGGATGAGTTGCAAATGATCATGAATGTGTAATTAATTCTGTGAAGAGAGATGTCACAAGCAGACTGGTACTCATCAGCAACAGAGTGGTCCATTTGCATGATGTTAAAATTATCAGTTGGAAAACTTCTTGGATTAAGCAGATCAAGAGAATCATAATTATGAATACAAATGCTTGAGTTGGGGCTATTGGAAGAGCCATTCGTATTACCTTTGGTAAATCACACGTATAACATTTGGTGGAAAGGTACATAACCATTTCCATAACGACAAAGCGAGAGATGAATTGGGTGACGGATGTGCAAGATAGGCTGAGAACATTGTCATAATTAGGGGAGGGAAAAGGTTGGCAAAGAGACATTCAACTTTGGAAACTGCCATCTCTTTTAGTAGAATGGAACTTGCTAACGCTGTTCTTCAATAGAAATAATGTAATACATGTAATTCATATTCGTCTCAGCAAAAACCTGGAAATCCCCGGCGAAGTGTATGTACCCTTGCTTAAAATATATCACTCACTTATATTTGTTGTTTAGAATAGAACACTCACCGATGTTTGCCACCGCTCCACCACGAGATCCGAGAACTATTATTGTCACCGGTCCCGTGCATTTTTATGTTTTTCTATGTCAGTGTTTGTACCCTCCTACTAAAATTTGCCGGGAATTTCCAGCCGTTCGCTTGGTCGACACAAATCTATTATGGAGTAGATTAGGGTGTTTCATTTTTTCTATTTTTTTTTTCTGCGATTCTGTCCTGAACATACACTTGACGGGATCTTTCGTGTTTGATCATGCTGTCAGTGCGGTAGAAATGAGGAAATCTTTTGAATATTATTGTGTTTGGTTTTACTCAGTGTGGACGTGACAACGATCAGGTCAGTCTTCAGGTTATGACATGTTCTCTTGTTGTAGTTGACGGTCTATTTCCAAGCTGTAGACAAAATGTTCCAAACTTAAAGCAATTAGGATGACTGATCGAATGAGCGAATGAATGAATGAGTTAATGAATGAATGAACGAATGAATGATATATAAATGAATGAGTGAATGAATTATAAGTGCATAAATGAATAAATGAATGATCGAATGAATGACTGAATGATCGAATGATTGAATGAATGAATGAATGAATGAATGAATGAATGAATGATATATAAGTGAATGAGTGAATAAGTGCATAAATGAACGAATGAATGAGTGATGAATGAATGAATGATAAAAGATGAATGAAAATTTGGCAGACTGCGAACTGTCGTACGTTCTTAATATGTAAGAGGAGATGCCATGGGGGAGAAATGAAAAAAAAAATCATAGCACCGTCGCACTGTAATTAATGTTCATAGGCCTCTTTGAAGGTGAAGAAAAATCGATGGAAAGTAATAGTAATAAAATAGTATTTAATTAGAAAAGGCTCTGAGTCCCTAGTTTATTAATCGTGAGGAACATGTACGCGAAAACCCTCGAATCCTTTCTTCTGAAAATCACCTATACAAGCACTGCCGGTCTCCACTGTACATGAGCACTCAGGCCCGAGAGCCCGTGAGCTGCTGCATGTTGTTTCAGCCAAGACACGCTTTATAAATCTGTCATAAGCCTCCGCCATTTCCTCCCCCTCTCCGATTTGATGGTCCGTTTCTGTACGTTCTTTGTGCGAGCCGCGCTTTCCAACTGCAGGACCCCTTGTGTTATCCTATGCGCCCATTTTATTATTATTATTATTATTATTATTATTTTTGTTTCTAGGAAATCGAACTCCTTTCTGTTTATTGTACTGATATTTGCTGCTGTTGTTGTTGTTGTTTTGATTTCACGTTTGCTTTGAACGCTGGCATGGCAGTTAATTTTAGTGTAATTTCGGTATAGGTTCTTTCTTTCTTTCTTTCTTTCTTTCTTTCTTTCTTTCTTTATTTCTTTCTTTCTTTCTTTCTTTCTTTCTTTCTTTCTTTCTTTCTTTCTTTCTTTCTTTCTTTCTTTCTTTCTTTCTTCTTTCTTCTTTCTTTCTATGCTATCTTCTTTCTTTCTTTCTTTCTTTCCTGCTATCTTCTTTCTTTCTTTCTTTCTTTCTTTGTGTATTTATTATATATTTATTATTTATTTATTTGTTATATATTTGTTTATGTATTCTTTATTTTATTTCATTTTATTTTATTTATTGTGGTCACGGATGTTATGATATTTAATTGATTAGAAAAGAACTAGAGCAAGTTCATTGGCTTATAGAACCAGTTGTTCCACTTCTTAAGATTGTCAGTGTTACTTCAGTATAGATTTAGAGCCACTTTTTTTTTTTTCTCATTTGTCGTTGCTGATGTTTGTTCTAGATCGATTAGAATGCACCAGCGCGGGGCATATTGGTTTATTATAGAACCCTATTGTTCTCTGTTCAAGCCTTTTACTGCCTTTGTGCCATGATCGTGGTCTCTTCGTCCTCTCTCTCTCTCTCTCTCCATTCTCCTCTCTCTCTCCCTCTCTCCTTCTCTTTCTCTCTCTCCCCATTCTCCTCCTTTCCTCTCTCTCTCTCTCCTCCCCCTCCCCCAGTCACCCTCCTCCATTCTCCTTTCACCCTCTTTTCATTGTTGGTTAGTGTCTCTAGGTTTACTCTGGCGTGTAGACAAAAGAAAACGGTCAGGGCAGATTGAGCGAGTATGAGCGTGAGCAGTGACAGGAAGGAAGGAAGCTGCTCAGGGAGGAGAAGGGTGAGCTTGGCAACAGCGGGTCTTCTCACTGCCAGTTTCTTTCCCTTTTTTTCTGCCTCTGTCAAGTATCTCTCTCTCTCTCTCTCTCTCTCTCTCTTTCTCCCTCCCTTTTTGTGTGTGTGTGTGTGTGTCCTCGCGCGTATGCCTGTGTATCGGTCGGGGTCGGTCTGTCCTTCTGTTTGTCAGTTTGTTTCTATCTGATGTCTGTCTGTTTGTCCATCATTCAATGTGTGGTGTGACGAGTGGATGGATTTCTGGATGGCAAGTGAATAGATTGGTGGATGAATGAATAGAACGATGGAGTGACGGATGAATGGAGTGGGTGGGTGGATGGATGGTTGGATGGATGAATGGATGGATGGATGGACGGACGGATGGATGGATGAATGGATTAGTGGATGGATGGATGGATGGATGGATGTGCTAATTCGGAAGACTGGCATATCAGAAACGGCAACAACACAGAAATGTATGTAATCGGTGGGTGCATGTCGTGTCCCTGACAGCTAATAAAATGGACAAATTATGTAGTGGTGAGGACTTTTATATTGCCTCTGTTGCATGATGCGGATATACATAGGTTTTTCATTACTGGATGGCCTGACTAATATTTCGAGGTCTGGCTCTTCATCTTCCCTCCCCTATCTCATTGCTTATGAAATGTTGCGATACTGGAAAGATGTGGCGAAATTTGAACTGTTCTGAAGAACACTCATGGTTTTTCGAAATGGCCTTTTGAATCTTTACACAGCGCCCCCCCCCCCCTAAAAAAAAATCCGTTCAGGTATCACAAAAGCCAGAGCGCCTCGGTTACTTTAATTGTGGCAGGCTAGTTGTTACTGCAAATATATTGTAGGTCCAGTTGAGATCACACCATTGTCAAGAGTTAATGGTCTTCTCTCCGAAGAAAGGCCAGGATCATAGGAGACAGATGGTCTATGAAGTGTGTTTATCTCTGTACTTCATAACTATATTGGCTTTGATAGTACATGTTTGTAATATTGAGCTAGACAACCAGCTCTGTGGACGGTTTACACCGTTGTACCAGATGTGTCATGAAGATTATATAACAATGTATTGATTTGCTGGATGCGGTAACCATTTCCCTGTCTGTGCGCGCTTGTTGATGAACTGTATTTCAAGGAGGTCTGAAAAATGGATTTTTTTTTTGTTGTTGTTGTTGTTGTTGTTGTTGTTGTTGTTGTTGTTGTTATTGAATATTCTGGGCATAGTTTGTGAGTCATAACTGATCAATATAAAACATTTTTTTAATTTTGTTTTTTATTTTTCCTTTTGAAATAGATAGCAGATGCATATCATCATAATTTGCTCATAACTTGAACCTGACAATTTTAGTACGTCAGAAACTCGAAGAGACTTTTCACGATGGAAAATGTTGCATGTCCTGCAAACATTTATATTGTAAATAGTTATTGCGAAGTCAGTCTTGTTTATGGTATCTTGGTGTTTACTATTCAATATCACTTGGTTCTTTGTTTGTCAGGGTATTTTCTGGTTTAGAGATGTTCGATTGTTAGGCAAGATCATGCTCTTCTGAACTGTACAATTTGAGGCGGTGATCTCATTAAGTATTGGTCATTTGTGTATGACTGTGTTCTGTGTTGCACCATCCAGCCCTTTTAGATGGTATGTATAGCTGTGAACCATGGCTATAAAAAACGTGATGAGTTCCTGCATTTCTCACTAACAGAGAAACTTGCTGTGGTTTGTGCTGTCGCAGCTTTCTGTTCTAAGCATCTAGGAAGTCAACTTTCACTGACTGCAAAATATGATGTCAAATGGGTTCGAAAATTAAAATATTTATCCTTTTCCACCATGCTTATTCCCCATACTTACTAATAATGGTTGTTTACTTTTTGTATTGAGCTCGTTATCGATTGATGGTTCATATTGTGTATTTCAAGACATTTAATAGTGGTCATTTGCATGATGATAGACTTAAAGGATAGATGAGCCGTGTTTGGAAGTAAAATTTGGTGAAGAAGCTTTACGCTTTTCTGATGCTATCAGTTGCCTGTGTGTTGACATGGCCTAATAATCATATGGTAATGTGTTAAATGGCGCAGGTTCACACTTTGCATGACGCGCTGTTGTGACAACGACCACAAAGACTCAGGAGCACAGGTTGTATGATTTGCCAATGTATGGCGAAGCTGCTTTATGTCGTACTGGCAGTGACCACAAAGGACCGGTCAGTTTTCAGTCCCTCTGTGCATTAGTACAGACTGCGATTCCCTTTGTGAAGTCGTGAATGTGCTACTCAGGATGCTCAGCAGCTGTGGCAGTATAGCCTACTGACCACAAAGCCATGTCCATGCTGGTCAGTAATGGCAAGGGAGGGTGAGGGAGGCGGGCGTCATCAGGAAGAAGAGGACAAGCAGCTGCGGACATTGTGTATCATGAGCTCTGTCGCAGCATCTCAATCTCTGCCTGCCCGTCCATCCAGCCAGCCATTAGATTTTTATCGACCGACCGGACTTTGGAGAGGGTTTGAGCACGGACTCCTATCCTCCCTGTTTGTGCTGGAATGAGAGTTAGTGGTGAGAGCAAATGGAAAAAAGGGGTGGATGGGAGGGGTCTTGAAAAAAATTAAAGGGGCGGGGGGTCGTGCTTCGGCAAAACGTTGTTGTTTTTTTTTTTTTCTAGAAACCTTATGATTCCAGAAAACGGCGACTTCGCTTCTAGTTTTGCGACGTCTGTTTTTACACTTTGTGAAACAAAATCTGGTTTTCAGAAACTAGTGAGCCAGTTCAGTATGTCGCGGTCTTTGGCTGTCAGTTATTTTTAGACAGAGCGAATAAAAAAAGTTTATTTAGTGATAAATGACTATGTGGTTACTACCACAGCACCTTTTTTTCCTCCTATTCACCTTACAACACCACCACAAAACACAACAAGATACAACATTTGGACACTCTTTCTGTGAAAGATCTACACAGTTCAGCGAATAAGCAAAGTTCAAAAGGGTTTACTTTGATAGCTATAGAGCTGGAGATTTTTGAGCATCTCCAATTAATCACAATAATTTGATTATTAGCATAGGATATAGCGGAGGGGCTATTTTTATATATCCCATGTTAAAACAGGTTTCTGTAGTTTTTTGTGTATATTATGTGGATATCGAATGGCTGCTGCGAATAGGTTGTCTGATAGGGAAATATTGAGAAATGAAAGAGCCAAAGGCTGTTTTGTCCAAGAAGATTAGGATGGGTGAGGGAAGAGAGGTGGAATGAAAGGTTCCAGGGTGCAGTGCTGAAAATTCAGGATGAATCACGTTCTACGTGTCCATTTTGTTATTTTTTGTCTCTTAATTTGTCACCGTGTAATATTTGTGTTTGGGAAAGAACTTGTAGAAAGGGAATGGCTTATTTTGTTCCTGTGTTGGATATTTTCTAGCCAGAGAAATCGAATAGTGGGAGTGAATGCTGTGGTGAAAGATGATAGAGATCGCGGGAACTTTATTGATATAGAAATAGAACATTGCACTGTTCAGCTTTCTGTGTGGATCCGTTTTTCCCTTTACAATCTGTTCCTGTATTCCCTTTCAAATTCCTAGATTTAATCATTGTTCTGTCTTATCGCTATGTTTTTTTGTTTTTTAATGTCTTTTAATTATCCTTTCAGTTTTAATCTTTCTCTCTCTCTCTCTCTCTCTCTCTCTCTCTCTCTCTCTCTCTCTCTCTCTCTTTCCTTTCCACCTTTCCCTGTTTTTTTCTCCTTTTTTTCCCTTCATTTTTTTTCTCTCTCTCTCTCTTTATTGTTGTTTTTCTTGTTCTGACTTGCTTCATTCCGAGACCAAAGGTGATACCGAGGGTCTGAGAACAAGGGCCCGACTCTGTGTGTTTGGGACTTGGCAATGATTGGATGAAGTTTGAGTGCAGTGGTCTTGACAGACTTGTCTGCTCTAATGATGTTGTACGAGAGAAGCCTCTCCCATGTGAAAGCTTTTGTTTTCCGTCAGTCACTCCTTCATTGTGTGATTTGATCTTTGCCCTTGTTTTATTTGCTGTGCTTGGGATCCTTTAATTACAGCCTATTGCCTGCAGCCTTGCAGTCCCGAGAAAGTAAGGTTATCTGGGGGTGAAGTATGATTCCAATTTGTTGAGAATTTTTGTAGGTAGAAATTTGAAGGTTAGAAAATTTGTCCAGACAGAGCCGTTACTGCCTACTCTTCATCCGATTTTTCATTGACAGCGGTTCCTTAAATAGTTCATATTCGACTAAGCAAACACCTGGGAATCCCGGGGCGGAGTGTTTGTACCCCCTGCTAAAAATAAAACACTCCCTGCTGTTTCTTACCTTTCCACCACGAGATCAGAGGACAATTGTCACCAGTCCCGTGTTTTTGTTTTTGTTTTGTTATGGTTTTGTTATGTCAGTGATAGTGAACAGTTTGGAGTGTTTGTACCCTCCTGCTTATATCAGACGGGAATTCCCAGCCTTTCACCTGCTCAAAATAGACATATTCACGTGCCTGGCGTTTATGTACACAATCTCCGGTATGCCTTCCTTCTATTCCGCATTTCCGGAATCGTTGAGTCTGTGAAAGAAAAAAGACAAGCCGGTTCTAAAGTCTCTCTTTTCTCCTCTCCCCCTCTTCCCCCCCCCCCCCCCAACCCACCCCAAGGCCCTGTAGGCTTCGAACCCGCACCGTTTCGGCAGAGAGGCAAATTTCTAATTTCTCGGCCATGATGCCCAATTTCACTCCTTTAATGACGCTGTATGAGGAAATTTTCTTCCGGCGAAAGCTTGTGTCCTTTGTCCTCTTGTCTCTGACTCCCTCATTGCTGTGTGGTTTAGCTTAATCTTTAGCGGCGTTTTGTTGTGCTCGAGATGACACGTAATCCGTGACGCCGCTAGGGTTATGATGGGTGAGCGGTTTATGCGTGTGAGTTATTTACTTGATCGTGATGTGATTTTTCCTGACATTGTCTGAACTCGCTCGATCATTAGCTTTCATAATCAAAGAGCTCTGAACAAGTCGAAGCCTAATAGGTTTTGACGCATGGATAATTAGAAAAGATTGATCAAGAGAAAAAAAAACTATCTATCTATCTATCAATCTATCTATCTATCTATCTATCTATCTATCTATCTATCTATCTATCTATCTATCTATC
>JBCAUA010030632.1:0-16660 GCA_038406235.1 Peronia verruculata
CAGACAGACAGACAGATAGATAGATAGATAGATAGATAGATAGATAGATAGATAGATAGATAGATAGATAGATAGAAGCCGAACGAAACATAGATAGACCTTCAAAGATAGACAGATAGACAGAACCATGTACATACCTTGCTGCTTGAGTTCCTTCTTTGTCTTGAAGGAAGGATAAGAAAACTGAAGGGGACAGTGCTATCATTGTGCACGTGTCAGTTGTTTTTGTTTTGGATAGCGATGTCATGTTATTGCCCCTTAGCGTTATGTGTGTCACTGTGCAAGAAGCATACCCGATATGGCAGATCTGTACCTACGAGGGGTGGTATGAACATAAATACGCATTGACTGACATTTTTACCTATTCATGTTAGTAACCGTCTGACATTTGACTGACAGTTTGCGGTATTTTGATCTAATCAGCAGCTAGTATTATGTTTTGGAGACAGCAGGTCGAAGTTTGTGTATCGCAATGTTTGTCAGTATAACTATATGCATGTGACTGTGTATGTGCTTTTCTTCTCCTTTCAGTTGAAATAGATATCTAGGTTTGAAATCTATTGAGCATTGGCGATATTCCCTCCTTCTCTCCTCCTTCTTTTCCTCCTTCCTTCCCTCTTTCCAGCTTTTCCTCCTTCTGTCCTTTCTTTCTTTACCCATTTTCTCTCAATTTCTACATTTTGTCCTTCTGTTTCTACGTTCATTTCTTTCTCTCTTCTCTGCGCGCGCTCGCGCGCGCGCGCGTGTGTGTGTGTGTTCAGTTTCGTCTTTTATTCTTGTAGTCAAGAAATGAAAAACAAATATATCAGTCATCGCTGAGAACTCACAAGGTAAGACTTAGACTACAGTAACACCTGCAAAGAAAGTTTCCCAGGAACATTATTAACCCCATCTCTACTATTATCTTTCTCACGCTTTTGTCCTCAGTTCAAATTTGATATTGACAATTTTATTGGCAAACCGCTCAAATCCATCTAGATCTAACAGTTTGAAAGGATATTGATTATGATAGGAAAAGAGGTCCATGTAATAAAAGCAAGAAAGATCAATCCCTGAATGGGACTGTGTAAAGGCAATTTTGAATGGTGTAGATTTGAATGAGAGTAAAATCAGTAACGGCCAGGTCACCAGCATTCGCAGCCACAAGATATGTGTACTGCTCTGGCTCTCAATAAGCCGAAGAGTACTCATGCTGAGAGCAGCCTTAACAGTACTTAGCAAGTTCAGTGCTTTCACATCCATACAAAGCTGCACACACCACGTCTTTTGAACTTTCCTCCCTACCGCTGTTAGAAAAACCTTAATTAGCGTTGCAATTTACGAGCGATCAATGTTATCTTTTTAAAGCCTCTGCTCAGGTGGACGTTGTGGGGGAGGCATATAGCTCAGGTCAAATATTTGATTATTGGGTTCCAATCGATCGGACCCATTGATCGCTTGAAATCTTTTCAAAGTAACTATTTGTTGAGCCGGGGTGGGTAGCATGGTGGTGCTTTTGACGAGCCCGTGTCATATTGTAGAGGAAGTCGAAAAAAAGGTATCCGTGATAGAATGTATACCATACTGAGAGGTATAAATTCCTGATCAAAGTGAGGGGCAGGGCTTGTTTTGTAACATATTGTTACATTGGGCATTGATATCATGCACCCTTTTATATAAATACACGGCGGACAAAAACTGAGTGAACCATGACCAGGCATGCAGGTATAGCCAAATGCGGTGGTAAGAAGGGAGAAACCGAAACTGAATGTGTCTTCCGATATATCAAAACCAACAGTGACACGCCTAAAGCGACAGAGGACTACAGAACGCCGAACGCTGAACTGAATGTGCCTGTCAATGCATGGATGGTTAAGTAGATAATTTGGCTAAGTAGATAATTCAGTATAATTATGTTACAAGGCAGATGATTTGGCCAAATAGATGGAATTACAAGAGAGACATTTAGAGTTTCAATGCGTCAGATAAACGAGGGAAACGTGTAGTGTAATACCTTTCCTGGTAGAGCGAAGGGAACATTGATCTTTTTTTCTTCTCTTTCCCTCTCCACATCGGAGTCGTGGAGCGGAGCGTCAATCGATCAGGGCGTTGATCCTGGCAGCTACGTCATCTGGCGTTTTTTTTTTTTTTTCGATTGCTCTATTTCCCGCCTTTCCCTCCCAATTACCCCCTTCCTTCAACATGCACTCACTCACTCATTCCTCCTTCCTCACTGCGGGCCAACACTCACATTCACTCCTTCCTCCCAACACTCACACACGCGGCCCTCACATTTACTCACTCCCTCTCGCCTAGTCCTATCTTCGACCTCTTCATTGCTTGATTGCGGGCCCGGGTCTTGGCCACGATTTCCCCCTCTTGTCCACCCCTCTCCCCCTCCTCCTCCCTGCCCTTCCCTCCCTCCCGTCCAGGAGGAGTTTGTTCTTGTCCCAAACCGCCTGAGCCAGCGATTTCCTATCACTGCTGTTATAGTGTTATCGATCTGACTCACGCTTCACTCACGCCGACATAGCGTCATTTCAACATGGCAGCGGGGATGGCTGGGTATTTTTGTCGCTCGCTCTTTGCTGACGATGACGATTTAGCTTCCCCTTATCTTCAAATTTAGCACTAATGGCGGCAAGAACGTGATTTCCGATCAAGACTTGACAGGATTAAGGGAAGTTCACGTTGAAAGGCTGGGGAATTGGGAATTGGGAAAGAGGGGGGAGAAATGAGTTGTTTTGCTTTGCTTCCTCTTGAACACAATGAACCCTGAGTTTTCGAATGTTTTGTTGTTTTATCTATGAGTTGATGCTTTTGATATGATTTTACTGTACCTTTTTTTGTCCCCTTTTATGTTCATCCATCCAACCATCCGTCCGTCCATCCAACATTCATCCATCCATCCATCTACCCATCCATCCATCCATCCATCCATCCATCCATCCTCATCTGTGATCTTCAACATGTCATACATGCTGGTTAATTTGCTACACTATTACATGCATTTTCCATAATTATCCATCATCTGAGTTTTCCTCAACTGTCGTGTTGAGAAGTAGTTTCAATTATCGAGTTGCCTTTTTACTGCGGATACACATCCATGACTGAAAGTATTTTCCATTACTTACTTTATTCAGGAATAATAAGAATGTGGTACATTTGAGATGGGAAAGGCTTTTTCAAAGCACATTAATTGTATCATGCTACAAGACTAGTGTTACATCATTTAGGTGCATATTCCTCAGAAAAACGTTGTTTTTAGTGCGTTTTTGTTTCTTTCTTCTAAATTCCTTGGCTGACGTAATATGTTGACAAAGCGAGAGAGAAATGCCTTTAGAAATAAGGATTACTGGGAGCTTTGCCATCTACAAGAAAAAAAAAAGCAGTTATCCTTTCTGCTGTCTGAACGAAGGTAGAAATAACTGAACCAAAATATACCAAAATAATTACTGGGAAACACAGGCATCCACTGACATACATACTCACACATCCGGGCGACGTGCGTGCTCACCTATCTTGTCAGACACATTACAGAAGCAGGTGCTTTTATTTGAGCGCATACCTGACACATTTATACTCAGATGATTCTGTCTTTAAACAGTTGGCTGTGTGCGTTAGCACCGTTTTTTTTTTTTTCCACAGTCGTAGAACTTAATAGAGGAGGGGGTGGGGGTGGGGGTGGAGGGAGTGCAGGGGGAGGAGTATAGTGAAATGACAACAAAACGGAGGAGATATGGGAGGAACCCACGTCATTGGCGTTACAGAATGAGCTAATACTATTTTTTTCCTACAAGTATTTTTGCTTTATGAGTGTGAGTTATATCTCGTTGGGGAAGAGATTGTTGGCGTTCTGATCATAAAATGTCTGCGTTATCAATGGGAATTTTTCTTTGGCTCTTGTTTGTGTTCTGGGCATTCAGTTGGCTAGCTTATATTTTGCATACCAGATATTTGCAACCAATTTTCCCTGTTCCTTTTCTGTGTGGTAAATATAATTTCAGTTTCACTATAATTTATGCTAAATTTCTTTCAAGTCTGGGCCTCCAAGGCAGGGACAGGGGAACAAGGCATGAGTCGTGTGTCTATTATATAAATGCTAGCCAAAGTATGAGATTTAGAACGATCTTGAACTAGACAAGGAGATATGTGTTCTTTGTTGGATCGATCCAGTCGTTTTAAACAAACACAACTCCGAATGTCGGTTGATTCCATACATTATCATGGACTCAGAGAAGGTTTAGTGGTAAGATCATAGGCTTTAATAAAGTGTCACCGGAGCCCCTGGGGACGGCAGTGGGTGGCGTTGGAGATGATTGCTGTGCATTGTCTGTGAGACCCGGACGGTGCCAATTCCAGGTACGTCTTGGCTATTCGATCTGTGATTTAAGACAAGCAGCGGCTTTGTCAGGTGCCAAGAGACTGTCATAGGACTCAGCAGGGTGCTGGGATCAGAGGGACACGGTGATCCTTGTGACATTGTAGTCCTGTCAGCAGGACCTGCATGGACAGGTCTAGAATGAGCTGCAGATTGCACAGCGTTGTCTTGTTCGGGTAGATTTTTATAACACAAATAAAAATCAACAGTCCACAAAAGTATAGATGGAACGTTTTTTTTTTTCTTCATGAATCGCTGGCAGCAATTTAGTGTTTCCTTAATCGTTCCATTGGGGTATAAATTTCCATACCCACTGTCGTCAGTTGCCTTATGATATTAAGTGCACTATTGCGCAGAATTCTGTGTTGATTCTTTGAAATTGAATAGGCGTTCTCCGATTTTTTTTTTTAATTTATTTTATTTTATTATTATTTTTATTATTATTATTTTTTTTAGTTCATAAAAAAAGAGGTTAACAGTGCATGTATGTGAAGAAAAAAAAAGGGGGGGGGGAGTTTGGCATACTCAGCACCGCTGTATTATATCTTTTTCTGCACCATATGTCGTAAATGTGCTTGGGATATGCTTCTTTACGTGGCTGCATCACTTGGGATATTGCCATAACCTCCAGCTTAACAAGTGGGTGGGACTGACGCGATTTTTTGGTACAGCGTAGCAGTCAATTATTATTCATTCAAAACCAAAATAATGACAAACAGAACACTGTCATGCCGGGGCGTCGGCTTATCCTCTAGTGACGACACCGTATCAAATATTCATCGGATAGTGGATGCGTTAGATGATACAATAATTATGGTCTGGCTTTGTGCGAAATCGTATTGATCCACCGATTGTGAGAGCCACATCTATCCACCCATAACCATCCATCCACTCACCTGGTCAGGCGCCCATCTCCACCCAAATCTGTCCCAGAGCAAGAACAATAGGCCTCACAATGAGGATCTGGGAGGGTAGGAAAGAGGGATTTGCGATTTGCACCTCCCACCATCAGATGAAGGTAGTCGTTAGCAAGGGACATTTCGAGCGCCCCATGCAGTTGTAATGATTCCATGCCATTCTCTTAGGATGTTTCTGTCTCTGGCTGTTTTATACGATAAAATTTAAAAAGATTATCACAGTTATCACCGTCGCTATCATTGCCTTCACTAAGATTAGCACCGCCACAACACTGTGCCTACTCTATCACATGGAAACAACTTCGGTATCTTGACTATTGAGGGAAAATCGAGTTAAAAGAATGTGAGTGAGAGTTTGAAAACTTGACGGAAAAAACAAAAGCTGTAGAAACTATCACATTGAGAGCTTTTCATGTAACTTGCTACAATTTTGGATTTAGAATTATTTTTTTACAAAAGTATTTAAAAGATCTTATTTCAAAGGGGAAAAAATCAAATGAACAAAATAATGCCAACTAATTAGCAAAATCTTGGATCGTTGTTTAATGTATGGGAAATGGCATTGGTATCTTCGAAGAAACGGGAATACCTGTCATTCTTTAAATGCCGATCGGAAAAGATAAGTGAGTGACCGATAGCAAAAGTGACAAAGGACCTACAACATGATTATTGCATCACCCGAGAGCAGCGTACGTCTGATTGTGAAGTTCCAGCCCAGGGAATGCCGGATTGACGTAGGCTCCGTGCGTAATGCGTAACCTCCTTATAGCCCAGCAATGAAATTGCCTGTTTGCATCATAAACATTATCAGCACACAGTGCTATCGACAAGGGCCCAGGAATAGCAGGCTACACCCTACGCTGAGTCGGTCTGCCTGCATTGAAAGTCCCGGTGGATTTCTCAAGCTCACACTATAGATAATCGATCGAACACTTAAGGCATTTGATTTCCTCCTTTAAATCACGGATCCTTCAAAACTTTTATCACTACTCTTTCCCCCTAGCCAACGGATATTTTTTCCAGCGAATGTTCACCTCAGACGGATTTTGCTTCATAATAAAACTGCACTCAATCAACCAACCGTTAATATTTTTGGACCCGCCACTCACCCCGCCCGTCACCTCACCCACCCCTACCCCAGCCCTCCTCCTGCCTTCGATTATTGGGGTTCCTTTGCTGGCCTTTATGTAAGCCTAGGCCCTGTGGGCCCCTCCGCGTTTTGAGTAAGGCTAGGAAAGCAATCAAGATGGAGTTCTAGAGGTATTCACATTCGTCTTTCTCAGGGGCAATGTATTTTCTTTTCTCCTGTTGAGAATTTCACCGGATCTACTCTTTCCGTCCCAATGAGATTATTTCTTTTTCTTATTTTCTTAAGCCTGCTGATAAGATATTTCATAGGTTTGCTGATGACATGGCTGGCATTGAGAGTTTGTACTATCTCTGAACTTCATCCCCTACAAAAAAAAAAAAAAAAGGAGAGAGAGAAAGAAAATGGTGTACATAAGTCGTTGCCCAGTGTGTCTGAGACCCCAGTCCGACTGTGGAGCAGCCCTAACTTCGAATGGATACGTTCCCACTGTTGACATTTCCATTACTGCCACCATAGTGGTGCCATCTGAGAGAGATGGAGGCATGAAATATTTAGGGAAAGTCCATTTGAAATTGTTTGTTGTCACAGTATATATTTCTGATTTATCTGCTTGGCCACTGTCCACTTTCATTGTTTTTTGCATCGTTTTGTTTCAGTTATTATTGTGTGAGAAAGTGTTTTTGACCACTTAGTCTTTCCGATGGTTAGTGTAATACTCCTCCCCCCCCCCCCCTTTCCTTTCCTTTCCTTTCCCAAACCCTCCTACCTCCCTTTCTCTCCAACTCTTGTATCATTCCGTTACCAGATGACACACTATGGTCTTTGGTTTCTAGCTTTTCTGCTTTGACAGTAAGATGGCGAAAGGGATGTTATCGGGGACCGTGATAGAGCTATATAAGAACACTTTCTAGCCAAACTCTACGATAATCTTGCCGGGACTGAGGTCAGAAAGTAAGCTGACAGTATCCCAGCGGTTCTCCGCCGGCGACCATTGGCTAGTCTTTGACCTACTGCCCCACAGACCTCTGAGATAAAAACTTGTAGTTGTGTTGACACAGATTAGAATGCCGGTAACGGTAACCATTTATCAGGCAGTCTGTCATACCTTCCTCACTAAGTCATGGCAGCAAGTTAAGTCAGTTTGTTGCTCTGAAATCCGAGCTCTGTCAATGCTGAATACAATTTAAACGGTGTTTCTACACCTGTGACTGTGAACAGAAACATCGTATTTAAAGTCGAACACCCGCTGTTTGATAAGTTATATAGGCCATTTATCGGGACATATCCAATAGGCCTCCTCAGGAAAGTGGGTTGGTAGAATGTGTTTCGCTCACATCAACTATGGCTGTTCAATCCCAGCAAAGACCTTCAATATTCTATAGGGAAGTTAACACTTCTTATGTCCTCTCGAGTGGAAGAATAGCTTGGACTGCGGCAATATATAGACCTCTTGGTGTCAAGTGCTGATGCAACCTTAATGACAGTCTCTCAGACCATTGAATGTAAGCGAAACTCTAACGCATGCCAAGTTTGGTTGTACAAGTTTTAAGCCCCACATCTTCCCAGAAAGTAGCCATTAATGGCTGATATAATCTGTGGTCATTGGGAACAGATTGAAGGATGGCTAGTTTCAGACACTGTGATCTGTTCTTGCAGAAAGAAATTGCGCACAAGAAGGCGACGGTACTTTTCCATTTCTTAATGACGTGATAACTGTCAGGGGTTCGATATCTCAGAAAAGTGGACCAAGTTATTATTTTGCCTTCTTTATTTATTTTAAATCGCACGCTGTGTACTAGCCAGTCATTTTCCTGTCATCTCTCTCTGTCCTTCTGCTTCTGTACCTTTTCTCTTATCCCCCCTCATTCTTATTCTCATTTCCAACCATGTTTTTTCTCATCCATCCAGTTTTCTTTATTTATTCATGTTCTCCTTTCTTCTACATTTATTTATTGTCTTTATCCATGTTTTTTATTCCTGATTTAAGCATGGAAGTGAAACCTATGTCATTTTGAAAGCATCTGTTTGCCCTCATATATTTTGTGACCTTCAGCTGTTGAGCTGGTCCAATTCTTGGCTGACTGACCTGCTTTGGAACGGGCTGACTTGCGCACTTAAGAGTGTGGGAAAGGGCATTGACCTTTTGTTCTGAATCGTGGACGATACTACAGTCAGCCATTGATGAATATATCGATTGACTATTTCAGCCATTCACTGACTAACTTAATACTAGTCAGTGCTCAGGACTTTCAGAACTGTCACAGAATTTAAATGTCAAAAGAAGTCTGTTAAACAATATTGTCTTCCTCCGACCCCTAGAAGAGATAATGTGAGATTATTTTGATAATTAATTACTCATATCAGTCATTTCTTTTTTAACTTTAGTAGTATTGACTGGCTCTCTTTTCTCATGGGCTATTCTTGCCTAACATGACATCTATGCGAATCATTTGAATCTCAAGGAAATTCAGTGACATGTTATTGACACTTGTCAGACTAATTCAATTTTGACTAGTTTGAGTTGTTGTCGACTAGAGCCGAACAGCCAGTCATTCATAATGTTACCGGCACTATCAGTCCGTGATATTTGTGTCATTTTTCTTTTGTGTGCCAGTGGTTTTTAAATTTTATTTGTTCAGCAATGGCTTCTCTCGCTGATTTCTGAATATCTTGTGACGCCGCTCAGTGGAGAAGTTTCGCCGATCAATGCCAGATGAAAATCTTTTTTCTATGGACAACCTAAATATGTTATAACTAATATACTGATCCCAAGATGTTTGGTTGCCAACAGAACCTTAGAGCGTTGTGAGGTCTTGTGTGTCTGCCCTGAACTTCTGGCTGGATCAGCCACAGAATTGGTGCAGCGACCTGAAGCCTGTTTACAGCAATAACATTGGCACTGTTCCATCTTATTTATTCTCTCATAGACCTGATCTATTACTCACAAATCCAAGCTTTCTCGCACCACTATATTTACGCGGTGGTCACAGCTTTAATCAACGACTCTTCACCACTCCCGCCCATGCCCCCTCCAGTTATAAAACAACATTCGGCTCAGCTCAGCAAGAATTGTCATTTGATTTATTTGCACCCTGTCTTCGTTTCTTTCCTATCAAGCTTTCAGAAGATCCGTTATCTGTGATCTCACTTTTATGGACCTCAGGTTCTTTCTCATTCCCTTTTTTTTTCAAAGGTGCTTTTTTCTTATTTTAGATTCCCCCCCCCCCCCCCTTGTTTTTATGTGCAAAATGAATTATGTGAAAGATTTCAGTATTCATTCCGTATATACATACGCATAAAGTCCTTCTCTCTGTTGTCACACCTCAATCATAATGTTATGTGGGCTTCTTGCATAAGAGCCATTGATCACTTAGGGAACAAACAAATAACAAATAGAGAAACACACGGACAAATAGAGGAACACACGGACTAAAACAAAACCAAACAAAATCAAACTCAAAGGAGAAACAGAGGACAACAGCCAAAAACACAAACCAAAAACAGAGTCAAAACGAAACAAAATCAAAGCAAAAACAGGAAGCAAATTTGAGAAATTGGGATGACCAAGTTATAGGATTTATGTTTGAAGGGAAAAAGATTCCTCATTTTCTGCAGGCAAGATAACAGAAAAGATAATTTAGGCCTGTGACCGCAGGAGGAGAAAGAAAGGGGTAGAACATGGAATCAATAGTATATTACTATGCATAGAAATAGGACTGAGCGACACTGGCAGTTGGAGGAAACAAGCCGATTGGACAGAGAGAGTGAGAGAGAGAGAGAGCATATACAGAAACACAGATCTGTGAAGCCGTGAAAAATAAGCGGACAGGAACGTATTATGTGTGCAACTTCATAATATAATTATATTTGAACACATGAAAAGAAAAAAAAAATCCTGTTTTTTATGTCAAACTATTAGTATAAATAAGTTTCTGTGTACTTAATCTGAATATCATGTGATGACGACACTGGAACTTAAATCGTAATGTGCTAAATATGGTTATCACATTTAACTGAATCATAACTGATGGTGGCAAAAAATGGGGTTTGTGATGAAGCTGTGGAAGTTGCGCTTTGCTGACTCTGAAGATAGAGAACATGACATGATTACCCACTGTGTCTTTCGCTCTACTTGTTTCTGGTTTTATGCAGCGCCGCGCGCATGAAATTTGTTCTCAGATGGAACTGATTGTATGGCTGTCCTTGTCAATATTTGACGAGAGCTGAAGAGGGAATTATTAATGGAATTACGTGCCAGGCTTCTCTTCGTCGGCATTGTCAGATAAAGCAACAGACATGAATGATTGATCCATGAGCACTTGAGCATGCAGCGAGCATACATATTTGATAGATATTATTAGCTTCACAGTCTTCATTGTGTGCCACGGAATGTTCATAAGAAATCAGAACTTTTGATAATAGCTTATAAAATCTAGGGGAATGTTTCTTGCAGCGCCGCAGTTTTAGCTCCTGAAGCTGTGAAGTTAGCATTCCAATCCTAGGGTTGAAAAGATAGAAGAGGTTAGTGACTATCAGTAGATCTAGAAATAAGACATTATCAGCTTCGTAAGGACCTTTGAAGCCTGCACTCAAGGAAAGAGAACGGCGATTCCTTTAGCGAAATGGTTCGAGAAAATACTCAGGCGGGCAATATGTCGGGGAGACAACTGGGCTACCTAAGGGCATGATTAGGAGACTTCTTGAATATATTTGGGACGAAACGCTGGATGAAATCAAAATGGAGATGTTTGACATGCAATCATTCATACCTCCCCCAAACCACTTAATAATGTAAAAGTTCGAGGATCATCTTTTTGGCAAACGAGGATGGCCCGCATTTACGAGCTTTTGCAGTTGCTTCATTTTCATAGTCAGTTGCTAGGCAGGTCAAGCACTTGTTAAAAGTTTTCTCAAGATACCGTTGCTAGCAAAAGTTTCTTTCCATACAGGCCTCAAGCAGGAAGATAAAACGGAGATAAAAAAAAAAATCTCACAACAGTTAGAGGAGTAGGATTTGTATGTCATGTCAAGTATCCCGAAATGAGCGAAGTGTTTGGAGTTGTGCGCTCAGTGGCGTGACTCATATGTGTCAAGTCCTGCGTTGATAGCGGCCGATTCAGTCGTTATCTCGGCCTTTGTAACATTTGTGATTAGCCGTTTGTTAACTCAGCCTTTGCCTTCAGCCTTCAGTCTGTGGTCTCGGGTCTCAGTTTAACAGAGAAGTTTGCGGCCTTCCCCTGCTCTCGTTTTCCAAAGTATCACAAGTACTCCAGTTAGGGAGTTTGAAATAGGCGCGTTGAAGGAGAAGGGACGGGAGAGAGTTCGATTTAATTTTTGTGCATGTGTTTTGTCAGTCTTGAAATTATTTCGCGTAATGTAATTTTGTCGCTAGTCTAGACAATCATCTTAGATATTTTTTTATACTGCTGTGTCTTAGAACGACTGTTTCTGGATTGTCCGTTCAGTTTTACAGAGACGATGTTATTACAAAATTGGTAATTTTGATCAGGGCTGAGATGGGAAAGAAAAAAAGAAAAGAACAAGAGAGATATAAGTAAAGAAATGAAAGAGAGTTAAGAGAGGAAAGTAAGAAGAGTTGAAGAAGAGTAGAAAGATAAGAAAACAAAGCAGGACGTCAGAGAGATAAGAAAAGAAAAAAGGCCATAAAGAGAGAGCAGAGAAGCCTGGGTTAGCTTACACCTGTGCTGTGGTCTCAAACATGCTCCCCCCGCCCCAGCACACATACTGTTTGCACTGCTCACCTACAAGTATTTATGCCAGGATCCCCCTATTATTTACCACGTGCACAACCTTTAGCAGGGACGGGCCATCTGGGACTGAACTCGGGGAATATCATCCTCCCCCCTTCCCCATTCTTCTTTTCCTCTTCTTTGAGAAAGGAAAGAAATACAATGGAATGGTTGAAGAAAGAGAGAAAGAAAGAAAGAAAGGTGAAACAAAGAGATCGGAAGCTACATGCCGATATTCTTATATTATTTTCATTTTTTTAATTAAAACAAAAGAAAAAGAAAATTTTAAAAAATATAAGTATCGATCACTCTCTATTTCTGGCAACCTTTTAGATTTACAACCGTATCTCTATGAAAGAGGTTACGCCTTTGAAAGGAATTAGATCTAGTCTGCAGTCTGCTTTGAACAAGAAAAGGCACTCTCTTGTTTCCGTGCCAAAAGGAAATTGTGCAGGTTTTTTGGGGGGGGGGGGTGGAGGAGGAGAGGGATGAAGGAAAGAGACCTGAGGACTGGAGATTATGGAACAAATTATTTCACTTTGTCACTAATGTCTGACAGTATGAACAGCACGTGTGGGAAGATTTCGCCAGCAAAATATAGACTTTGCCCTATAGTTTTTCCAGCACTAACCTACCTAGCACCACAAACATACTGAGAGAGACAGTAGCTTCTTGTTCCTTAAGTAGCCTCCTTTCTCCTTTTTTATTTTTTATTTTTTCACTTATGACTAAGATTCCCCCCTGTCTCCTCTTTGCATCCTCATCAAAAAGTCAACAGGTAGTCAGTGCACCGTGGGAGAGGTGCATCGGCATAGGTATAGAAATGTGTTACGGGGTCAGGTGAAGGCGCATTATAACCCTCTCCAGGGCAACCGTATCCGGCATTCTTATGGTTTTGCTCTGTTGATTTGATCTTTGAGAAACAGGCCAATAGCAATCTACCTCCCGGCATCATCTTTCCTTGGACAATCAGAGCTCACCTTTACTGACAGTGGCATTACCTGGCCAGAGAGGTGGGCATCTGTGGGGAGAGGGGGGGGGGGGTGTGATGGAAGACAGAGAACATCTTTACAGCTTAAAGGTTATGATGAGAAAGGGGTAGGAAGAGGGGAAGATTGTCAGTTCGAGTCTTAAGGAAAGCACATCATTCCGCCTCCGCAAGATGGAATTGTAAACCTCTAGTTTCACTCATATTGCCATATTCACGTTACAGAGTTGGTGGTAAATGTCAGACGTATGTGGATGAAACAGAGGCTCCATAGAGTCAAGAGTTTTTGCTTGTAGTAAAATAAATCACGTTTCCCTGTATAGAATAACTCTTCTATTTCGCAAGTAAACCTCGTGATTGCGCTGTAGTTTGGACCGTGTATAACCGCATGCGTGAAATCAACAAAGGTACGGTAATGCGGCAAGACCCGGCCCACAGCACACTGTTTGGCTAACTTGACTGTCTTGTACGCTGGCCAGTTGACCGTTTGTCTCCTGCCCCGCTGGCCTAGAAATGTGGAGGATAATTAGTATCACCTGTTCACAGGCCAGAGAGAAAGTTGTTTTTTTGGGTGGGAGTTGGGAGAAGACCATTGCTGCTTGCAAGCGTTGTAAACTGTCACATACAATTAATTTCAAGATATTTGGTCCCCAAAACAACATGCTGATTGAATACATTGTACAGCTTTCAGTATATATCGAATGCATTTTGCATTGGTGAAACTTATAGTATTTGTTGACATAAACAAAGACGAATTTTCCCGAATACCATAGGGTTTCACCAGTGCAAACTGCTCGCTGCCTCTCCCCCCCTCCTTTTTGAGTCTTTAATCTAACGTTCCTACCGCTCCCCCTTATCTTCTTTTATTTTCGCACAACACTGGCTTTGGTGGATAGGAACAGAAAAGCTGTAGCACTGAGAGGAAGTGTAGGTCCAAAATGCCAAATGGCATGTGAATGAGGGGACATCGAGCCAGTCACAGATTGCTATCACTGAAACTTCGCTGAAATGTTTTGATTTAATTGCACCGTGGGAAATCCTGAGAATGGAACGGAAAATCGTGGAGGAGGAAGGGGGGGGGGCTTGGTTAGCGCCGCATCTATTTGCGTGTCTGTAAGGTCCTTTCTTGTTTCTTCGAAACCTGATTTTCCTTTGGTATCTGAGAATTGTCTTCTTCTAGTTGCCCTTTTTTCGTACCCGCTTTCCCTCCAGGCTCCAGCTCACTCCAAGCTACGCCTTCACGTTTATCCCACTTTGTTTTAAACCGTCAGATCTCTCCCATCTGTCCTGCTCACTCTACAACCCCTTCCGCCCCCCGTCCCAACCGCTCACCTTGCCTCCTTTGACACCAGGTAGGAGGTTGTGCTTATATTATTTTGTGCCGCCACTAGAAGGTGAGTGGAAGTTAGAAAAAAAAGCAACAACAAAAAATGTAATTTGCTAAGCGTCGCCACACCAAGATGCTCATGAGCTTTGCACAATTTGCAAATGGAGTGTACAGGCTTCGCATGCATTTTTCTAATTACTCAGGCGCGACCCCGGACCTCAGACTAAGTGGAATGTAATTAGTCACTGTGGGCTCACCAAAAAATAGCTGGAATCCAGGGAATGGAAGGAGACGGCCTTCTTCACAGCGTGCAGAAGAACCAGCTTGGAACAGCATAGAGAAACTAAAGAAATGAAAGTAAAACAAATGAACAAGTGAAAACTTGTCGAGACATAGAATAATTTCAAAAGGAAAAAACACACGGGAATATTGCAACGAAAACGATGTTTTTAAACAATTGGGGAGATCACTTAGAAAAAAAAGGTGAAATACCCCACTGAATTGTTCAATCCACAGGACTGGTGTAAGACGTATGGGCCAGAGAGATGTGAGTGGTTGTGGAGAGAGGTAGTGTGACAGTAACAAAGGAAAGTATAGCTTGTGTGGTTGCGTTTGAGCCCACGGTGTTTGTATCGTAACATACCATACGCATACATAGACTCATAGACTGTAAGCATGACTGACGTTTGAGAATGTACCTGTCAGAGTCTTTCGTCTCTTTAAACCCCTCCCCACCCCCACTCCTCTAACAGACTCGCGCGCGCGGAAGTACCTAAAAGAAAAAAGTCGTTCGAAGGCAAAAGAGAAATAAACATGTTCCCCACCCCCAACCACACCCTAATTTTAACCCGGTCACAAGGTTAAGCAGGTGTTCATATTCACACCATAGATCCGAGGGTGAGACTAGATAGCTCACAGTCGAGTGGTTGAAAGATCTAAAAAATGTTAAAGCCATAGATCCGAGATGCATTTAATGATTCAAAATGCATACTCAGAAATGCGTAAACTCACCCGCAGTCTTGTACACACACATCTTAGCTGCTGGCAAACAGCATCTCACACTGTCACATGTGTTCTGTATGGGAAATCCAGAGATGCCTGTCTCAGGTGAACAGTGTAAAAAAAAAAAAAAAGTTGCAAAAGCAGTGGATGTATGCCTTGGCATTGTACTCCGAGAACAGTCGCCGTTTTTGGAAGTTGGCAAGCAGTAGGCTTGTTATTTTAGTGCTACCCTCCCCGCTTGCTACTTTGATTCTTGTATTTATTCAAATAAATGTATTTGTCCCTGAGAAAAGGGCCCCAGAAAATTGGACATTTTGCAATTTGAGGAGAAGTGATTCTTAGCAGAGCAAGCTAGCAGAGCGAATTGAGCTGGAAAGTGGATTTTTAATTTTTTGGAATGTGTTGTCTCCGTGACATGGTCGTTCTACGGGGCAGATATTGAAGACAATTCCGAGAACAATATACTCAGTGTTACATAATTCATTTTGGCCTCATATTATTTTATTTTCAGACATTTGGGAGAGAAAAAAACTCCTCAAAATGCCCTACTTTAAAATTGTCTGATTAGCAGTTTTTCATTTAAACGCGTTGTGTTTTTCGCTGACTGAACGTTTGGTCTTTTCAGGCCTGGTGATCTTTTCTGTGTCACATGACTTTGGTACTCTTTTGTGTCAATCTTTGCATTGATGTGGAGCACCGTGAAAGAACTGTTTCTGTTAAAGCCTTTACGCCTGAGTGAAGTGACAAACTCAAACACTTTAGTGCTTCGAGTCGGTTTGTTTTCCGCGGAGCGATGCGCGATGAACCGTCACATTATTTTAATGGGTATTGTTCATATTTGTCCGGAGAGGTTAATCTGCATAGTATGTAGTTTTCAGTATCTTATTCTATGCCCACCCCCTCGCTCTATTCAGCTTTTGAGAGGCGTCCCACAATGTTTATCTTGACAGCTGATCAGAGGCTCAAGAGGCGAAATCCATTGCTAGCCCACGTCTCTGAAAAATTGCCAGATCGCTGACTGTGGTTTCCAGTCTTGGCTAGATGCTTTTATGACGAAAGATTGATGACTCGGGTGTAGCCTAGTATTCGTGCCAGAGATGCGATGAAAGTTCATTAAAACAAAATGGAATTTATCAAGGGGGCAGTAATACAAATAACAAAAGGAAAATCTGTATTATATTTACAGAGTATTACGAAAAAAGATCAGGTGGGGGGGGGGGGGGGGG
>JBCAUA010030632.1:16670-42969 GCA_038406235.1 Peronia verruculata
AAAGAGAGAAAAAAAATTGGCAGAAACTGCACAATGCAAAACAAGCAGTCCATAATGGGCGACTAACATCTTTCTTTCCGTGAAATCTTTATAAACGTTGACCTCCGCTGTGTTGACATGACTCCTCGAGAAGTTTTCTTTCTCACCACCTCGAAATGTTTAGCGCTGTATTGTGGTAACTATTTGAAATAGCAAATGGCGTCACCTTGAATAGGTGTCCTGTTACCATTAATATTGACACATTACTGGATTTTTTTTTCTTCTTCTTCTTCTTTTTCTCTTTCCCAGCCCCCGCCCCCCTTTCCGTCTGTTGTTAAACATGGCGTCTTTATTCATTAATCCTTGCCACCATTCACAATATACATAAGATATGATTGTACTTCATGAGGTCATGGTCACTAAAGACTTTAATAATAGTGGGCTTTTTTTTTTTTTTAATGTATTTGTGAATCGCTCTTAAAGTTAGATTATCGCTCAAGGCTGTACCAAAAACGATATCCGTTGAATTCCACTGATCAGATTTCTTCATTAATATTGAAATTTGTGCATTTTCATCAAGCCCTAAATAGCACGAGAAAGAATATAGGTTTTAACCTTTAAAAAAGCGTTTTATTTAATACACATTTTTATTTGTTTTGCACTGAAGGTGATTGCTTTCTCTTGTATCTTTAATTCATGTCTGGATTTTCCGCGGTGTTATCGAGTGATTCATTCTTAACATGGCAAAAAAAGCTAATTTTAGCAAAACTCAATATTTACCATGCACTTCATGCTAATGACTGTTGCATAGAACAAGCCGTGCTTGGAGTATAATCAATCTTGGTTATGCTTTGTTTTTGCTAATCACTTGACGGGGCCTGTGTTCTAATATTACATACTGATTAATTATGATTGCCTTGATGCTGGCCTTCAGCCCTACGGCTTTGTCCTTTCACCTCGTGCAGAGTCTTCACATGAGAACCTGACATTACACAAAGTTACATACAACTCCAGGGCGCTTCTATTCAATTAGTCAGGACGAAAACTCTTATTGTCACACGAATTTCACCGAGTTGTTTGCGTTGTCAAATCAAATTGTTATCTCCGTATGTGATAAGGAACGGAGAAATGAGATAGTTACATTTGGACTAGACAGTTAGACGTAGGAAAGATTGGCATGCCAGGCGTAATGAAAAGAGAGATTTTGATTACATAAAGAAGCGGGACTCTTATGCATAGCTACAACATGAACAGATAAATATTGAAGGTTTGCAGTCATTCCTCAATGTGTACAAATGTGCGTATGTCTGTCCATTCTTTACACACGGTCCAGACTTCAGTTCACCTGACATTATAAAACTATAATATGTGTAGGCAGAGTTGAATATCCTGGTCATAAGGAAGAACTGCCATGCGTAAGAATGGTGGATGAAATGAAAATGTTAATAAGCTTGTTACATTTGGTTGAATTCAGCGCCAGTGTTAGCTATAACAACATGGTGATAAGACCAAAAACTGATCATTCCAGAAGACCTCCCACACAGTTACGTTGCGTTACATCTCAAACATAGGCCGTAATGCTTTTGCCGATGCTGTCCCTGAGCGCTGCAAGCAGGCTGATTTCCTCTCGCAGATTGTGTCATATTTTCACAAGCAGCTGCTATTTGATTACACACAAGTTTATTTTGTGAAATTGACACAAATTGTTCGAAGAGATTGTGAAAAGAAGCACTTGTCAGATTATTTATTTCATTACCTGCTTCCTAAACTAGATATTTTGTTAACATGATTTCTCAGTGCTCTGAGATTTGGCGTCATGAGCGAAATGAATTTGAACTTGGCCTTATTTTCTATTCCCTGAAAGTGGCACTAATTGAAGTGCTCTGATAATCAAATCTAGCGCTAGCGCCATTGATTTTCAGAGACCTGTAGTTTTCAAAATAGAAGTGTTGCGATAGCAGTGACATGTGCGTCAGCTTCTCGTGTGTGCATGCCGGAGTGCGATACTGGTTTGTCATCTCTTCTGAGCGATGTTTTCCTATGAGCCCGGAAGTAGAAGAACTGGGGGCGAGAAACTGGAAAATAGCTGCTGTTAACCCAGAGGTTACACTTATGGAAACTATTCTTCAAACTTTACCTAATTTTACTGATATGCAGTCTTGAACAACGATTATGCTTTTTGTTGTTGTTGTTGTTGTTGTTCTGTTGTTGTCAGTTATTCTGGTTCGACAATTACACTAGATGAGCCTTGTCCAATGTAACGTGTTTTTTACTCTTGCATGTTACAGGCTCATGTTTTCTAACTTTAATATCTAATCCTGTATCCTGTCCCCAACTCCCATTACACTGGGGAGCGATAGGACAGGGGAGGAGACAACATCAACAACAACAACAACAAAATCAGAATCACAGATTTAGTCGCGTTGTAGTTTATTTGAAACATTTATAAGTGGCCTTTCACTTGCGTCCGTGCAATCGTCGCTGGTTGTCTGTAGAGGGTCATCTCGACTCAGCCGGCTTGGCTATTTCTTCACAGCAACCCCGGCCTAGTTCATCTGTCTATCCTTGTCTGAGAGAAATCGAGACATCTGTAGACACGAGCAAGACGCCCCCTTTTTTTCTGCGTATTAAAGTATGGTTCATGCAAATATAAAACACTGTATTCGGTCTCATACCATATAGCCCTGCAAGTGGGCGTGTTCGATGACCAGGATGAGTCAGGCCAGTGTAGACAAAATGGTGAGTAAGTTGATGTTCCATGCCCTGAAAAGCGCCTTCACAATGACCAGTCCAAGTGAAGAGACTGTGGAAAGGTCGGGGTGAGTGCCAGACGGGGGTGGGCGGAGACAGCCACAAAGTTTGCATTTCCCACCCCAGCAGTTCCTCCTCATCCGTTGAATGAAGTGATCAGCGGCATGACGATTTGCTCACTGAAAGACGTCGGAGTTTTTGTCGATTTGGGGGGCCGCTTTTATTTTTTATTTTATTATTTTTTTCCCTCTTCTCCCGTTTCATGAGAGAGAATTGGGAAATGGCGTGGGTTGTAATAATAATTGCACAGACTGGGAGGAAGGGGCGGAGGAGAGAGAGAGAGAGAGAGAGAGAGAGAGAGAGAGAGGAAGTGAGCTTTATAGGAAGATTTCATACAAATTTGGAGTCACCTGAGTTATTTTGACATTGCTGCCCAGTCAGTGTCTGTCATTTGGCATTTAGTTTTCATCTAAGCAATTATTCATTTAAAATTCTAGCTCATCAATATAAGCTCAGTTTATCCTTTCAAATCAAACAGTGGAAAGACCACTGCTTTCACCAAAGTCCTAGTAAATTGAGTTGCAAGATCGGAAATGATAGATCCTAAATCATCATAAGGAAAAAAAAAAAACTCTCTGGCTGGCATTGCTTTCCTAGTAAGATGAATACGTATCTTCTTTCTGGAACTCATAAAAAGGACAGAGATGTTTGTTATTTGTTATTCTCCACTTTCGCTGTCCGTTGAGTGGGTGGCACTGTCTAGCCTAGTCTGTTTCATAGCCGAGTTACATTACAGATGTGTAGCAGAATAACATTACTTAAAATACGTCAGGCTACAAATTTGTTGTAATTTAGCGTAGTTTGGGAAAACTGTAGATTCCATAGCCTTGGCCTTGTTAGCTGTGACAAACGTTACGAAAGAAGTGAATGTGACAGAACAATAACAGCAACAGTGGCAGGTGAGTGGCCCTATTGTTGTAACGTTAGGCCCCGTCCATCACTTTGACATGTGTTTTTGTTACCTCATCCCCCGCACTGTTGCTACTTTCACATTCAGCTTTGCTCACCGTGCTATAGCCTTGGCCTGGACGGCTGACGTCATGAGCCAAGCGGCATTGGCCGTCAATCATGCCGAAACAGTGATATGCTGTAGCTTAGTTTCTTTAGTTATTAAACTGTGAGATTATCGACATCCAAGACCATGTCTGGTAATGTCCACAATCTGTCCTATCAAAGTTTATTTAAATGGCGACTGTGATACAGTAGGAAAATATATGCATATATCCCTGAAATGAAATTCCAGACAATCAAAATAAATAATGCTGACCGGCGGTATTTGGTTGAGATTTCAGAGTTTTCCCGGATTGGGACATATTTCGAAATGGGCAAATAAATGTCACGTGCATTTACTTGCCCCGTCCGTGAATTATTAATACGCAATCTTGATGGGGAAAAGTCCAGGCCGGCACCAGAGTACGAGCAGCAGGCCGAATGATGGACTCCGTGGTGGGAAATGTCACGGTCTCAGGGCAGTTCTGAAACCATCACTCAGCAAGACAAGCGATGGGCCGGCACGTATCCGCTGCTGGGCCAGGTGTCAGCCAATACATTAATGGACATATGTCGTGTCAGCTCATCGAACATTGATCGGTAGACATTGCTGTGACCAGCTATTTGCAAGCCGGCAACTCTGGTATCTGGACATCCGGGTGAACAGATCGTCCTGGGCTGGGCGTGGCAGATAGAGCAATGAGCTGCAGATGGCACAGCAAATAGAGAGAAATATCCTGAAGCATATCTTTTTCTCCTCTCTCCCCCCCTCTCTCTCTCTCTCTCTCTCTCTCTCTCTCTCTGAACAGCTAGACTATAATTATGTGTATGTTGGAAACTTCGATTTGTTCCGTCTGATCAAGATGTGAGTTTATATCGGTGCTCCATAACAGTTAGAGACGTGATGTTGCGGGAGGTCTGATTGGAGCAGTAATGGACGGGTCCACCATCCTTAGCATGTTTCTGTTATCGCTGACAACGCCTCCTTTCTCACGAACGGTGATAATGATAACAGTACAATAACGACGCTGAACTTCATATCAAAAGCAAGATGTGATTCGTTAGAAAAGTCACATTTTCCTCGACCAAATCACCACGTACAACTCACTTCATTTCCCAGATTCACGGCGTCATCGCTAAAGGTTTCTAGTGGAAAAATGGTTTACTTGACATCGAGGAAATATTCCATCCTTCCTCCAATCGAATTACTTACAGCCCACTTTCGCCCCCGCTCTAGGAAATTCACTAGAAAAGGGGGGGGGGGAGGATTTTGTCACCGCCAGTTTTGTCTCCCCCTGTTTTCCTTCGTTTGGCCTTTCCCTTTAGGTTGAGAAATGGGAAAGGTGAGGGGGTGGGGAATGAGTGATAGTGGGGTAGGTGGGAGAAGATGAGTTCATCTACCGGTCATTTCTCTGATATTTTCTTGTGCTGTGTCATTCCCTCTTAGTCTTGTCTGTGCTCTTTGCCGTCTCCAATCTCCCCAGTTCCGGCCATTGTTTAACAACGTCCGACTGGAAGAGCCCAAACACATGGGACAGCCTAGGGATTTATAAACTCCATGTAATATCGTTTACGAAGTTGTATTGATGAATCATGAGATAAATGATCTCTCTCTCTCTCTCTCTCTCTCTCTCTCTATCTCTCTCTCTCTCTCTCTTTCTCTCCTGAGACGCAGAAAAATTGACTGCACTTTTCTTCTCATGGAAAACAAGAATTCGCGTGCAAAAACGACGTGGGGCACATCGACATAGACAATCTGATCAAAGAGATGGAAGATCTTTAGAATTTTTGTAGAGATCGTGAGAGTGAGAGAAGAGGAAGAAAGAGAGAGAGAGAGACGGAGAGCATGCTGGCATAGAAGCAATAACAATGTCGATCGCTTGTTTCTGCTTGGGTACGCGATGGATTAGAAAGATGAAGGATTGGCGATCTGTCAAAAGGATAAGACTGCTGTCTTACACAGATTATCTAGATATCACAGCTTCTGTCTCCTGCATACAGGGTATTGCATCGTGTACAAGCATAGACTCTGTTGTACCATATGATTTATTCAGTTCTCCTCAGTGATAGGCACAGCTGTTAGAGTCTTTGTAGGGGAGATTGTAGAATGTTCTTTAGCATAATATATCCAAATTTGCGAGAAAAAAAAAAAAAAAAACATGCAATATGCACTGATTTTCCTTTAATGAATTCCATGCACAATTTCGACACATTTCAGGCACTATATATAATAGTAATATAGAATTTATAATCTATATATATATAGATAAATTCCATTTCTATATAAATTCTAAGATCCATCAAAATAATTCAGATGAGACTATGTAATCTGCAGCATCAGTGAGCTGCATCGGACATACAGAACTTAACCCTCCCCATACTCTCACATCGTCTTCAACACTAAATTGTATTAATGTCACAGGAAAAGGAGCAATGACATTTCATGCGGCGTACACGTGACATCTGCTGGCAGGTATTACCTGCGCCGTAGAAGAGATGTCTGTTGGGTGTTTGAAAGTGTGTAAACGGAGAAAGTGCAATGGGCTTTAAGAACGCGCGACACTGTGAGACAAAACCATAAGAAACGAAAATAAAAATCCAAAAATATGAGCAGATTATTTGGAAAAAGCTGCCCAAAAGAATTCAAAATAACAATAGTGTTGCTCAAGTGTGCTTTTTTCTTTTCTTTTTTTTTCTTCTCTCTCTCTCTCTCTCTCTCTCTCTCTCTCTCTTTGTTTTTGTTTTCTCTTCGTTTTTTAAGCCATTCGATTTACCATGAATTTTAACCTAGGCCACGAGTTGTAGTTCGATCTATATTTAAACCTGCTTTCCCTTGAAATGTTCGTCATCAGATATTCAGGTTTTGGAACGTTGGAAGTAAACGGCAGGTCGCCGGGGAAGGGGGGGGGGGCATTCATTGGGATATTTTCTCGTTCTGGAATGGCCCGGAAAGCATGAAGCACTTTACTGTCACGTGGAATCCCCCTTTATTTTGGTTTTTCTGGGTCAGTGACGCCAAGACATGGCATGAAAATGTCTTCTGTGATGATGTAGATTTATTCTGGTATTTCCCACCAGGTCAGCGGTCTGTTGAAAAGTTTGTGTATGAAGCGTCATCCACAAAGGAATGAATGGATCTTAAAGTAATACGTGAGGTTTATAGAAGATGAAATGATCTGACTTTTGCTTGTTTCCATGTCTACCCCATCTTATTGACGCTATTTTTATGTTTAAAAGAAAAAACCAAAACCCTGAACGTCAAATTTGAGGCTCCAGGCTCAAGTATTATGTATGTGCCCTGCAAAGGTCAATGCTTTGTCCAGGATATCACTCAGCGGCAGAGTGACTGAACTAGTTGGAGCCCAGTGCCATTCACCTTCATGACATTGTCACACTGGGTCCTTTCGTCAGGATGTCTGCGCTGAGTCAATGGGAGTGAAGGTCATGCTGGGGAGGGAGGGGACATTTAAAATCATTTGCTGTCGATTTGTTTGACAGCGTTCGTATCTAGCGTGTGTATGTATGTCTGTATGGGTTTATATGGACGTGCAGATGTATGTGTGAGCGTGTGTTTGTGTCGTGTATTGTATTGGCTGTCTGCGTGGTGACCAGTCCTGCTACGGTCAGACAAAATGATGTCACAACAGTCTTCGTGTATTCCCGGCCATAAAAGCGTTATATTGTCTCCCTGACATAAGTTTGTGTGCACAATTTACTGCCACCCCCCTCCCCCCCCCTCCTTTTTTTTCTTTTTTGGCCCACTCTCGAAATTAAGAGTCTTTTAAGATATAGAAATATGGTCTTTTATAACAAGACCAAACGGATGCGACGCAAGCAACATAAATAAAGATGTCGAGCAAATGTGACAGCTCTTAAGGAGGGAGGAGGAGGGGGGGGGGGGGACCCATCATCTACGTCATAAGAAGGAACCGTATAGAAAGTTTTCATAATGTCACACTGTGATTTTTGTCGGGTTTATTGTACTTGGTGTGGTGATAATGATGCTGTCCGTTATCAAGAATAGGTGTACTGCTCCTACATTCCCCGACCATAACCTTGTCCCAGCAAAAAATGTTTTGTGCGTAGCAATAACCCAAGACTCATACAAATGATACATACCGACACACACACACAAATATACACCTACCCCCGCCCCCTCCTTTTTTTTCCCTCCCCTCCCACTTCCTTCCATACAAACATTACACACGAGTGTATCCAAAAAGGGAATTATTTAGTGCATAACAAATCCCGTAGCCATTTTTAGTGGAGCTACATGTCCCACTATTTGTGCTTGTTATTTGTGTGTTTGTTTAACGTGTTCTTGTCCTTTGCTGAACGTGCAAATTTGTGGTTGCTTCTCAGTTCAAATGACTTGTTCTACTACTTAGTAAAATTAATGACAAAGCCTGAATGTTCATTTTCATAGTTACTTCATTGTTCATACGACAGTGTTTGGTAAAAAAAAAGGACAGTTTTGGTACAATGTTAGGCTGGTGTTTGATTGTTACTAATTGTTCATTTCCAACATCATTCTGTTGACAGCCACGATGAAATCTTTTTTACTCTAGTCCTATACATTTCATGGTTAGATATTGAGAAGATCAGTGAGGTTTCCTGTTTTGTTTGGTTTGCTTTTGGGCCATCACGCCATTAAAAGCAATTGAAGCCCTTAAAATGATAAGTTCTGTAGTCTTATTTTCAGAGAATGTATCTCGAAGAAAGACTTTTTTCGGCTCTTATGCTTTTCATACTACTCCGATTTACATTTTAACAAATGTTTGATTGTTTACCTTGAAAATTTTACCGTTAATTTTCCACTGCATGTGACCCCCCCCCCCTCCCTTTTTTTTTTTTTTTTTAATTTGGACTCTTTCGACCTTGTTTCAAAATGTGTGAAATGTGACAGACTCTTTTGGTCATAAGGGATTCAATTTAGAACGAATAACTTGTCTTTACATGCTAGAGAACAATAGTATGCCCCTCTACGATGCTAATCCTCCTCTTTCTCCTTTTGTTTCTCCTCTGACAGGTAACATAGAATATTCTTGTCCCGCCAGTGGAGACTGTGAAATCACCAAGCGACGTCGGAAGGCATGCCAAGCCTGCCGATTTCAGAAGTGCCTCAGTGTGGGCATGTTGAGGGAGGGTAAGTACACCTTTATCCCGCTCTTTTTTTTTGCCTTACGTTACCTTATTTGTACGGCTGTCAACCTTCAGGAGACTGGTTGTTTCGGCGAACCTGCCTTCTTCATGTGTATCATCATTTTTTTCCATTTCCATAAATTCGCAACTGCGTTCTTGCTCCACCTTCACCTATTCATCTGTCTGTTACATTCAGTAACCACTCTCGGCGAAAGCAACATCTCTTAGCCTTGGTTGGACGCACCACGAATCACTTCATATGATAAAAGATGATCCTGTAATGACAACGCCCTGAGTCATGAAAATGTCCCCATGCTACATTACCGTGTTCTTAAATCATATGGAGAGCCGAACGTGGATGAAAAAGGTGAAGTAGCCCTCCTCCACCGAACTGGAAACCATGAAATTTATTTCCTTCATTCAGCCGCTCTGGCCACCCCATTCAAGTTCACACGTCAGAGTAAGCGTTGAACTGGGTCACCGTCACCTCTATATCCTTGCTGGTGGCGAATCTTCATTTGGGGACATATGGCGTTAACCAACAGTTCGATATTCCAAGTGTTACAGCCCTCTGGGTAACGTTACGTCCGTTACACAAGTCACCCCAACAAGTCTCGACGTCTAAAAGAACAACCCATTACACAGAAACCATCTGATTACAAATACTGTCGTCGCTGTTGGCATGTTCTAACATTAGACAATGTAAAAACAACGATGGTCGGAGTTGGGAATGGTCCTCTGAAGTTTGACCGCAGGGTCTCCGGGATATCTTGGATGTCCTGTTGTCTCCATTTTCTCCATGACATGGGATCATCGGGATATGGTATGAATGAAATTGTCAGAGCGACCCCTTCCATCCCCGCCCCCCGCTCTCCCCCCCCCCCGAAGCAGAACCTGTGAGTCGATTCCGGCCGCTCCATGAGCAGACGCCATACCCATTGAGCCACTGCATAGCCCATCTAGAAGTCTAGACTCTAGATTTGTGTACCATTTTCACTTCATTTTTATCTGAATCTATAATACGTCTTCAAAATAGATCTGAATCTTGTGTTGATCACCAACGAGGAACTTACCTCCATACTGGACAGCTGGGCCTACTGGAAACAGTAGATCTACAAGTAGACGTTTGTTTGAATTTCCTGTATAATGTAAAACTCGACGTCCATTGGTCAAAATTCAACAGTGATGAAATTCGAATAACTTTTACTACAAAAGAGCGACACTTCCGGTTTTTTCAATGAAAGGGACACAAGCAGTTTTACAAGTAAAGAAAAGGTGATTCCAGTTCTGCCCCTTTGCGACTGTGACCTAAATATACATTCTTAATATATCAGCCAATCAATGTAGCTGAATAATCTCCACGCTGAAGGAACCAATGAACAGGTCGAAGCCCCAAACTGGCTGTTCACCCGGCGTTGAAGTCAACGAGGCGGAGAATCCACTGGCTAGCAAGTAGCAGACAACTGAGGAGAGGTGGAAAATCCAAACAAGCAACACACCACCGAAGACGACCTGTTGGAGCGTCTTCAATTTCCGTGAACTATGTTGTGTTCAAATCGGTCTGAAATGCAAAACCGAGCTCTCGTGGATGTGTGCTTTGTTCCTTATTTTCTGGATTATTGGAAAATGAGATAAGAATGTGTGTTACATTCATTTGATGTGTGCGTGAGTTGTTAGTTGCAATAGTGGCTGTTGCTCACTTCGCAACATTACACACGGGCTTTCCTTGTTTTTGAAATCTACCTAGCTCGGGCTTGTCTATTTCTTGGAAGTGATTAAGCGGTCGGTGTAACGTGGTGTGAAGTTCAGTTCAGCCGCAGTTTTTTGTTTTTTTTTTCAAAATGGAGAACATAACGTCGACTTGAAGATTTGTAACAGGCTTTGACCTCTTTGTTTATCCACGTTAGTGGGTTACGGCAACGGCTAATCATATAACCATGCCAGGTATTGTTGTGTTCAGGAGGCGCTGGTCAATCGGTTCGGATGACCTAGTGGTCCCAATGATAATGATGATCATACTGCATTCTACATGGTAAGTCCCTGTCATTTTCTATGAACTAGATCTAACTATAAGGTAAAAGGAAAGCTGTCTGTAGCTGTGTATAGCTTTAATTTACTTTAAATCGCTTCTTTCTCTCACTCAGTCTCTCGCTCTCCCCCTCTCTCTCCCGCTCTTTCACCCTACCATACCCCTTTTTTTTCTATTCCGTATGCGGTGAAGCGCAACGATATAGAAGCGCGGAAGGTAGCCTATTTTATTATTTTTATAACTGATGCACATTCGTGATACTACAGGTGAGATAACCTCCCGCAGGAAGTTGAAAAGCGAAGTAGATCTAAATACCGAAATACAGAACCGAGTTCCCGGTGACTTTTATGTATAACCATGCAAGGGTAGCAAGGGCGTAGTGCGTGTGAAATCTGTGAAACTGTATTGCCAGATATCACACGGTGTTTATTATAACGTTAAACAAATTTCTTTATACATGTAGATCTACCTATATTTTGACCCGTCATCCATGTGACAGTATTCCGTCGTCCTCTCTAGACTCTTGTTTGTGTTTCTTATGCCTTTCAATCTTAAGAAAGTAGGATTATCGCAGCTTTTAAAAGTTGCCAGTTGAGTAGAAATTTGGAATTTGGAAATTTTCCCCAGACACGTCTCGGAAGATAGCCTGACAATGTCATCAAAAAAAAAATCCATTAACTATTAAATCTACATCTTTAGGTTGGAAAATGGGGAAAACTGTCTTTGGAGCCAGTCTGAGAGAAAATTGGCGATTGCCATTGATTTCTTAGGAGTTACAGAAAAGGTTTGTGAAAAGTGGATCGTTTCCTGACTCCTCGACCCTTCCCTTGGGCCTTTACTTTTATTATTATTTTTCTAGTCTCGGCAACTTGGTAGCCTCTTGGTCATTATCATAAATAGGCCTATACGATCCAGCCCAGGCATTGGAGGAATGTATCAGATTGGCTTTGCACCATTCTCGTTCTCAGGTCGCCTTTTTTTTTTTTTTTTACTGCAAGTTATAAACAAGTGTTTGCAAGATATCAATTAAATCCATTTGTTCGCAGCACAGTGTCTCCAATCTGTGTGTTAGGGAAATACATAAGCTCTCAACGAAAGCACACGCGAAGGACTGCACATTGAAATAATATGCGTCAAGTTACACGATGTGGAGTGAGCCACGAATTGATCGATTCATTTGACTGCATTTTGTTGGTCATACCAGACTGTTTTAGAGTAGCGGTCCAGGACAGCGCTGGGTCTCATGATCACGATCATCGTGACAATTTCTCGCAAATGTCCGTGGATGTTTAATTCTGTATCTGATCTTTCATTTAGGCAGCCTTCATTTTGCCTCATGAATTTTACCAGATGCTATCCTTTTTGGCAAGTGCAGCATGGGGAGGTGCTTGAAAACGTGTGAAGTGTTATGCAGATGATATTAAAATGTTTCATGACAGGGTAAATAAATTATATACTCCATGATCCAATATGTGTTATTTTGTGGTTCACATCTCAATCCAATACATAGAAAAATCCTTTTATTCGTACTTTTTTGCACAACTGTTTCTTGTCACTTGATAAAGCCATCGTGTGGGTCATCACGATAGGGGAGGATAGAAAGTGTGATCGCGTTTGGGATACTGAAGAGGGTATATTGATGTACAGTAGAAATTAGAATTATTGACCCCCCCCCCCCCCTAAAAAAAAAGAATGCATTCTTAGTGCACTGGAGACACGCCGCCCTCCTTCTACACCCTCTTCTCTGCTCATGCCACCACTCGACAGGGCAGCTGCAGTTGGACAAAACCAGGCTTAAAACTGCATGATTTTCCCAACCTTCCGAGCTCACAAAACCAGAGCGCTGGAAAGAAAATTGTAACCATGTGTTTAGATGTCACAGCTATTAAAATTGTAATAAATGACCAAATCTAGACTGAAGTAGAGCTCTCGCGAGATAGTTGTTGCTGGATTTTATGCAAATGGAAGCTCCCCCTCCCCCCTCTCCCAACCCACCCATCCACTCCTCTTTTTTTTGTTTTTATCACTAGGTATCTATAGAGACCGATCCCAGCTATGTTCATCTCTTTCGATCTCTCCATTTCCTCACCAAAATGGTCGTGTTGCTTCCCGCTTGTCCATCTCACATTACAATCACAGCACACTAACGGCCTATCAAAAAAAGGGCTTGGTTGGGCTTCCGCAAATGGGGATCTCACTTTGACGTCATTTTGAACCCAGCCCCCCCCCTCCTCCTCCACCTCCTCTCCCCGTCCCCCTTTCCGCTTTTCTTTCCCCATTCCACACGAACCCAACATACAGCCCGCCTCTTCAGGCTTTTGTTTAAAAAAAAAGGGGGGGGGGGGATGGGGAGATCAGAATGTGACGTCATTTTGTTTTTTCTCACCACTCCACTCGTCCCTTCCATTTCACCCACCCCGCTTTCGCCTGTTCTCCCGTTATCCTCACTGGGCTCGACCCAGTCCGTCTGCTGATCAATACTGTGTCCTGCATCCTGGTGACGTCGGAAACCAGAATAATTCTCATCTTGAACTGAAATTGGAGCAAAAGTAAAAAAAAAAAACGAAATGAAGTCAGACACAATTTTTGGTTGGAGCTGGGAAAGAGGATTGATAGAGGAAGGCGAGCTATAATTAAGTTCCAAATATTCCTTTTAACGATAATGGGAAAGGGCTGTGGAACCTAGAAGTGGCCAGTGTTATCAAAGACCCAGCCATTGTTATTTAAAAATTCATTCCTTTCCAAATACATGTAAATGAACAGTGTAGCCACAATGTATTAATCTGATGTTTCCTTGAGGCTAAAACTGTAATGCATTATGTATATATATGAATAAATTACGCCATGATAGAAAAATGTGACGCTTAAGGAGTTTCAGTTGATTCATTTAGGATTGACAATTCGTTCGAGGAATGGGAGAGAGAAAAGCTGGAAAAGAAGCCCCCGGGGGGGGGGGGGGTATGTTGAACCTTAGGCCGAGACGCTACAGCGTTGTAGCACTTTTAATTAAGGGCGAATTTTTGTATTGAAATCAAATTATCAGCATCTCAGACAGACAGCGAGATATTAAAATTTGGTGGCAGTCGACAAATTAAATTTGTAAGTGATGGAAAAGAGAAACACGAGTCGTATAGGTACAGCTGGCGGTGGGATGGGTGGAGAAAGGGGTGGATGGGGAGGGGGGAGGGACAGATGAAATGGCGGGGATAGAAACTGGTTCTTGGGAAATTGAGTTGACACGCTGACCTACATCCTGTTTTCGGATGGAGCCAAACTGAGATACTGTTGAAGACACTCAGATGAGAACTTTTTAAATAATCACTAGCAAAAGAGCAAACAAACCGAGTAGGTATATATCGTCACACCTTCCACATTCCCGCTCATAAATACACAATAAGTATTCTTAAACTGGCAGATCTCAGTGCAGTTAGTCCAAGTGGTTTATGCGTTTTTTAAATTATTATTTTTTTTTTCTATTTCCCCCCGTTTTTTCTTTTATCTCTAAACATATCCAACTGGTTAAGCGTGAAGTACTGATGATGAGAGCTCCATGATTATACACAATATTTCCACATTATGTTCAATTAAATATGACGTAATCCTTCACCCGTCGGCTTCTGGTCAATCTCTTCACCCTGTCCCATCGCGCTCTACCTGCTTCGCCTTCATTAACTTACGTAATTCCTGGCAAATTCAGCTTACGTTCAAACCCCACCGCGACTGGCAGACCACGTTGTTAATGATTTCTAGCAGCAGAATTCACTACCTCTCTCCCTCTCCTCATTTTTCCTCCCCCATTACTTCCTTATTAATAAGCCATGCTGTTCTGTTCCATGGCCATGGATTCTATTCGAACCCAATTATGACAAAGCGCCTTTTCTCCGAAATGTTCGTTTCAACAAAATTCAGGATTTAGTTATTGCTAGCTCTTATTTAACCCATGGCGAATAAAATGCATTTTTAGACAATTTAAATGGCGTACTGGGTTGTTTTCCCGTGGAAAGTTACATTTAAAAGGGTGGAGAAATAAATGGACTGTAATGAAAGGCATTTCATCAAAGTACAGAGTCACATCATGGTAAAGGGAGCTGAGAAAGCTTTTGGTTGGCCAGCGTATTGACTTTAACACTTTTACACATTTGACCTTTGCGGGTCGAGTCGGTCGTCTCTTGCCTCTCTGTAATAGAATGTATGCCATTATTTTATGTTATATTGGCAGACAACACCCATGTTGTTAATGAGACTGTTTTCCTTGAGCAAATGTTGGCAGTAGCCAGATATATAATCATGGCTTTGAAATAATACTCAGCATCCTGTGTGCATTGCCCTTGACAATCAAAGAGTTAATACCCAGAGAAACTGCTAGTAAGTTGGAAAGCGAGTTCACTCCAAGGGTCAGTGGGCATTTGCTGTTCAAAGGAACGTGAGTGAAGCTGATTAAGTCAGGCTGTGTCCACTTTATCCTGGGGCTGTCTTGTGATACTCTGATGGGGAGTAATTTCAGGATGCTTGGTCGAATGCACCAATGTTGATTGGCTCTCCCATTGCTGTGCATGCCAAATGATAGAAGGTCATTAATAGTTCAGGCTCTTATGTTTGTACGATAATTTATGATGAAGCGTCTTTGTGGCTGTATGACATTGGTTTATCCAGAGCAAAGCAGAAGTTTTGAAAATAAAATAACAATCTCGAGGGAGGAAAAAAAAAATGTTTACAGCTGCTGATATAATCGGTCTTTGCGGGTTCTCCGGGTATTAACACCTTGATTTGCTATGGGCATAGGACACTGAGTATCATTTCAGAGCCATTCAGACCACTGTTGAATGTACTGTCATATTTGGCGCCATGGTTTTCCTATAAAACTGCCAGGAGACGGAACTTTTTTTTTTTTACTAAAATCAGTTGCATCTTAGATCTTTGCGGAACAGATATTGTTTGTATAAACCAGTCAATAGGCATGTGAAAGAGTCAAGCAGCTATAGTTTTGCCGAAAAGTAGGAATAATTTAGAACTTAATTTGTTGTATATTGTGTTATCTCACTTAGAGAATCGTGATTTGGTTGCTCATTGTGAATCTCTACAATGTGTGGGCTGCCTCACATGTCACTGATTCTTTTTAGCCTTGATCTCTGTGCAATTTCAACCCATGACTTTCCCTCAATCAAAAAGCACAAGAGAGAAGTCCACAGGGCAGACTCGCTATTCACATTGAGACCTGCGGAGGTCACTGAAGTCTCTGTGTACTTTGAGAAAAAGTAGGGAGGGGAGAGGGCCAGTGTGAAGGGGGAGGTTGGGTCAGTAAATGACGAATGAAGAGCTTGTAAACCCATCTCTGGCTTTATCATGACTTATTGAGGACCCTGATAAATATTTCGGTAAAAATTTTTCATTTGCCATGGTTCCTCTTCATAGTGTTTCTTAATATCACAGCAAGGTAATATTGTTTCTTGATATCATAGCAAGATGATATCGTTAATTGATTGGTAGTTTCTTACTAAAAATCTTTGACTTGGCAGTGCGTGGAACAGCGGCCAGAAGCGTATAAAACCATATCACCGGACAAGTGGAATTTTTTTTTACTTTTTTTTTTTTTCATCATCCCAATTTGTTCTCTTCTCTAGACATAATAACAGTTGCTGAACGGATTTGCAATTTGAAATCTGTGCTTTTGCATGAAATGTAGACCACGAAAGCTTCTGAGAAAATCGTGCCGTAAGGAATATTTTTTCCTAACATGTAATATATCTGCGCTAAATAATTATTTCAAATGAAAAAAAAATCTTTTACAATGATTGTTGAACGTTCCTTATGTCTTGCAAAGATCAGTAGTCTGGACGATGAAAAACAGTCTTGGCTGTCATTATGCTCAACAACTTGGCCTACTCTTACTTCTGTCATCTATACTACTGCTTTCTCCCTAGCCTAAGCTTGGTAACCTCCTCCTTTGCGACCTTGTTCTTGGCTTTCATATCTTACATGAGAAAGAAAATAAAACGAGATAAAATGAAGATAAACATAATCTTTATTTGTCTCTAAAACGGATATTCCGTCGGCTGTTAGTAAGACATAGTATTATGTAACTTACAAATGTCATCGGGACAAAATAGACCCAACCATACCCATCATAGAGTTGATGGAAGAAATGGCGTCCTATAACAATAATAGCAAGAAGGAAAACAAACAAGCAAAAACTACATTTATTGTTGGTGTTGTCATGTGACACTTGACAGCAAAATAGGCCAGCTGGGTTAGCTGATGCTTTGGCCCACCAGCTCAGTGTGCTGCAGATTTGCGATACCCCCACGCACCCTCCTCTCAATATAAGGAGCTGCCATCGTGCTGAGCGCACAACGAATAGTTTTTGCTGTTTCCTATGCATTAAGAAGAAGTACTGCTACCAAAGTGAAAAAGACAAAGACGGATTATATATCTCTGTATTCGTGATACTATTATTTAAATAAGAAGGAGAAAAAAAAAAAAAGATAGAAATAATAGCACACATTGATAAAATTACACAAAAATGAAGAAAAAGAAGAAGAAGAAAAAAGTTTTATACTCTGAAATGGAGCCCGATTTATTCTGTTGGACACGATGAGGATACAGATTTCCGTTGTTGTTGCTGTTGGACAAAACCTATCGACATAGCGAAATGTACTAACTTGATTAGACTCAACAACCACACCAGTAGTGAACTCCTTAAAGTCGGGAAAGTCATAACACACTGATATTGTGACAATGGAGCTCTCCACATTTTTAGCACATGAGAATGAAGTGGTAGACTACATCAGACTGTTACCGGTACTTGAATGGCAACAGGTTTTTGAGGACTAGGCACTCAGTAATGCTGAGACCAAGTAGATATAACATGGTATCTCGAATCATAGAATGAGTCAGAGAACGGTCGATGAAGTGCACAGTCCTTAACGGCAATAATGTGTAGCAGGATGTCGGCTTGGATGAGAAGAGAAGAGAACTGCCAGTACACTACATTAGGGACTGTTTTTGACCGGCCCGATTCCTTCCTTTTGCTAGACACAGGTAGTGTTGAAGAAGCACAGTATAGAAAGAAAAAAATTATGTTGGCTTTTTTTTTTGCTTGAAACCCACACCATGAAAAATCACGGGAAAAAAAAAAAAGTTACATTGTAAGTAAAATGTGCTCTTCTCATCAAAATAATTTTATCATTTTTAAAAAAAATTGTTTTATTTTCTTTACTTTCTGACCAGTCTTTCAAATGACAAATGTGATTTTTTTCCCTCCTTCTTTACACTGCTTGTTCGACACTCATTGGTGTGGTGAAGGAAGTAGTAGGCCTTGTCAACAACAGTTCCCTATTTGTAGTTATGGTCCCATGGGAGAAAAAAAAAAAAAAAGATTCGAAAGCGACAATTAGTAATTTTGTAACCCTCTCTGGCACACGCCAAACTGCTTCAGAAATTAGGTGAAAATAACCCAGATAGTATTATGGTGGAAGTTGGGTCCCATACATGAGCTGATTTAACAGTCATTTGTTGCAAAATGACATAGTCGCCCCTCATACCGGAGATCTTTGTCCACAAAAACGTAAATTCAAACCACTGAAGGCACATTACTTTCTTGTATGGCATTTCTTATGTAATTCTTTTTCAGCGATCTAGTTTTGGTCAAAAGCCCCGGAGGGTGGACAGCCACAACCGCATGTTATTGTGCTGGTCTAATGAGTCCGTACTGTGTGTCGGCTAGGAGATGGCGACTTACCCGTAACTGTCCATTCAGAACTGCCCTGAGGGAAGAGAGTCTATTGTTGTCACACACACAAGCCATGCCCTCGATCTCATGACCTCATTTATTTTGATTAACGTCTCTGTCCCCTCTCCTCTTTCTTTACCCCCCCCCCCCTTCCCAGTTCAGCCAAATTGTGTTTATTTCAGACATCTGGGCATAAGGAAGGATTTTTGTTGTTGTTGTTGTTGTTGTTTTATTCCAATGGTGGGTAGCTTAGTTTTGTTCCAGTTCAAGAGCAGACCAGAAAATGCTGATTTGTGTTTGCTATGGCTTTGCTCAACTTGCTGTACAATAAAACTTTTTTTGTTTTGTTTTTTCTACAGAAATGAAAGATCTGTTAGTATAGTCACATCGGAAAAGTGATTGTCAAAGTATCCCAGCGAAATAAAGGAGTTATTTATATTTTGGGATCAGATCTTCATTGCAATCAGTCGGTTCGCAGGTAACTTAAGTTACAATGCCGTGTCAGACTGGACTTGTGAGATATGTGAGATATGTTTTACCGACATTTAATTTGGTGCCGAGATATATTCGTGACAATTCCTAAGTTATGTACGATTGTATTATACCATACATGTAAAGAAATTCTGCCCTACTCCTCTTTTATTTCTGTGGAAAAAAAAGTCTTTTATTTCAACAATTGTCTGACATTTTCTAGAACTCGCATTATAGTCGCATGAGCCTGAGAAAGCAACATGTGGACAGATTATATCTGAATGTAATGTTTATTCCAGTGGCTCAGACTGGGAGCATCTTTTTCTTTTTGTCGGTCAGAGCTTTTTGTTTTTGTTTTTAATCTCGAGAAGTAGGTTTTTGAATGTCCTCCCTAGTAGTAGAACAAGATTTCGGGGAAAAACCCAACGCGGCAGCATGTCAGGCATTTCCCACGTCATTAAATCATTAAACTACTCACTGCTGCTAAGTTCAAAGGGCATCTAGGTTCGATAGACTCAACTCAACGAGTTTTAGTCATGAATTTCCTACCTACCATTACGACAGGGTCAAATCAGGAAGTGAGGCAAACCTACGACAAGGCCAAGGACATGGGTCGATGGAATGTCCCGAGATATTGGTGAATTCTGTTGAAGTGTTGAAGACAGTTTGACCGTCAGTGATCAAATTTGAACATACTTCTGATAGTTCAAATTCAATTAAGCAAAAACTTGGAAATCCCCCGTGGAGTGTTTGTACCCCGTGCTAAAAATAGAGTACTCAGTGATGTTTGTTACCGCTCCACCACGAGATCCAAGAACAGTTGTCACAGTTCCCGTGCATTTTTTAAAATGTGTTTTTTAATGTTAGTGGTAGTGAACAGTTTGGAGCCAGCCATTCGCTTGGTCGGAACAAATCTATTGGCGAGATCTGAATTCCATTCACACCAATGGATGCAATTCAGACCATCGTTGGTGAATCCTAATTAACCCCCATTGGCCTATCCACCTTCCTCTGCTCCGTGTTCTCCACTCAGAACCCATTATCATTTTCTTTTTAGAAATCGATTTTGCGCAGGAAGAACTTTGGCAGGAGTTTCCTTTTCATAAAGAACCTCAGCAGATATGATGAACAACGTCTATCATGACAATATATTATTTTTATGTTGGTCTCTCAGAATCATAATGACCACTGCTAAAAACCCTTGGGCCTCCTGTTCGACAAAGAAAGCTGTTCTGGACATTCAGATAGCCGAAATGTAAATGAACGGCTCGCGGGTTTGTGGGCGTCTTTTGACCCTGAGACCCAGATACTACTGCCATAGGTTATTGACGATGCATTGTACAGTGTATCATTAGTGTCTGCGAGCCTGTGTATGCCTTATAATATTCATTTTACAGTTGAACTGACAGTGTCTAGATCCACACGTCATAACACAAGACTTTCCGAAGTAGCAGGTAGAATAAATTAATGTTACCATATAACAGAACATAAATTTCGACATCCTCCAGTGAGATGGATTGCGTTGCCTGAATAGCTATGATACATGATTGCTAAAGGTTTGTCTTTGTTCTATCTGTTCACCATACCAGTCTCGGATTTTATAGCCAACAGTGTCCAGTGGAATTCGAGCTAGATTTAGATTCTTTTTTAACTGCGTCAACTCTTTGTCGGACGGATGAGTTGGCAGGCAGATTATTAAATTTTGCCGACTCTCTCGGAATTCCCTTTAGATTACGTGGTAGTGGTCCCTGGTCCTTGGTTTGCAGTGAACATTCATACAATCTGGTTCGTTGTTGCCAACTCACAAATGTCACAACACCACCAAATACAGCAAAAAGACTGTAAAATTAACTTTGGTTGTATCTCAATTGAAAAGACTATAATTATTGAAATCATTTTGTACCCTTGTTTACATTATGGCCTCTGGCCGTGAAGATTCTGAACGAGTCCTGCCGGGTAATACCAGCCTTCTCGCCTGGGTAGATAGCAGCAGACGACAATACATTCCCCGATCTTTGTTATGCGGCGGCTTCAATGTTCAGCGAGTATGATCGATCCACTCTTACTATATAAACTATACTCTCAGGATGTATAGTATGATGAACGGTGTTTAGTCTAGGCCTAGTGTAATGGATGACTTTGTGGCTTTGGGGGAGAAACATAGACTTGTGCGCTGCAGGAAATCAATACTGGTGACCCATGTGTACTTAAAGATATCTGTAGTACGGTTCTATTTGTGTAAATACATACACATACACACACAACCTGTCTGTCTGTCTGTCTGTCTCTTTGTATTTGAGAAAGCCTAAACAGAATCACACATAACACTAATAACAATCAAACACAGAAAATGGACAGATAGCAGCAGCAACAACAACAACAACAACAACAACAACACGACATGGCTTTGGGATATACATACATACATATTGTATACACATATATATTGTTATAGTGACAACAATAGGACAACAACAAGACACCTGTACAACTAATTTCGGGCATTCTACCAAGATGACCTGTTGCAAATCTAATGCCACTGTCAGCCTATACCATGTGATGTCTGTTTCACGGTCCAGGAGAGCAAGAGAATCTCTCAGCAACGAACCTTTTGATGTAGGCAGGGGGCGGTCATGCCAAAGCTAATGTTCGACTCGAGCACACATTACAGCCAATAACTTCAGTCCCACTGATGTCCTGTGGACACTGGGCAATAAGCATTGTTGTTTTCGAGTTGTGCCGTAGAGTAGCATCTCACTTTGTTTTCGGTGCGCTCCTGTCAGTTTACCTAGTAATATTTATATATTATATTATGTCCCTCCATTGACACGCGTTTTATTTCCTAAGCTGCAGTCACAGTTATTCTCTGTTATTGTTAATTTTTTTGTTTTGTTCATCCATCCAGTTTATTTTGTCATCGCCACTGTAGTTGTTTTCAGTGATGTTATCATCAATACTTTCATCATCATCATCATCATCATCATCATCATTTTACAAAATTAAATAGAAAAAGACTTTCCAACCGGCAACTAACCAAACAATTTTGAAAAAACAGTGAAAAAAGCAAATAACTTCTTTTTGATGTTGAATTGAAGGTAAGCCAAATTTTCAGACCAACTTGGTCCTTCTTCAGGGCAACCATCATCATCATCATCGTCATCAAGAAGTAATGTTATCATCATCACTATCATCATCGGGGACATTATTTCTTGAGCTTTTCATTTGTGGCCTCAAAACTTTGGCTAGCTCCCTCCACTTTCCCCGTCCTCCTCACCACCTTTTTATTCCCTTTCCTCCAATTTCTTTCTCGTTTTCTCTATCTCATTCAGAATACACGATACGATCAAATTCTTGATAGCGTGTAAATAAAAATCAAAATAAAAAAAAAAAAATCAATTTCCATCAAATCTATTCCGAAAATGCACACACTCACTTGAAATTATCCCGTCCACAGATATCACCAGTGCCCCAGCGACTAGCTTCGTCCCAATGGATACCTCCACTTCCACGGCCGTCATTGATGCAACAACCGTTCCCGCCACCGCTCCAGCGACCAGTAACACTACCAGCGACCTGTGCACTGACCACCTGAACGACATGGACTGCTCTCAGCTGAGGGACGTGTGCTCCTCTGTTATGGCTATGTCTGTCTGTCCCAAGTATTGCGGCCTGTGTTCATAACTTATTAATTAAAGTGAATGGGAGCTTTAGCTATTCAGCCTTGTTTTCTCAAGTCAAAAAGCTATTTGCTTATATATCTATGAACCCATCATATCAATAGGTTGTTATTCTTTGTTAACAGAGCTTCATTATATCAGTCATCATGGTGAATCTTATTACGCCATGTCATGTTGTTTCATAGAATATAATATCATATTATATCATATAATATATGCGATATATCATCTCATCTCATCTCGTATCGTTTCGTATCGTATCATATCCTAAGGTATCCTATCATATCACACCATAACATATCATATCATATTATATCGTATCATATCACATCATATCATATCATATCATATCTTGTCGTATCGAATCTTATCACATCGTATCATATTATATCATATCGTATTATATTGTGCCGTATCGTATCGTGTCTTATCGTATCGTATCATATCTTATCGTATCGTAACGTATCGTATCGTATCTTATCACATCGTATCTTGTCGTATCGTATCGTATCATATCTTATGATATCGTATTGTATCTTATCGTATCATATCATATCATATCATATCATATCATATCATATTGCATCGCATCGTATCATATCATATCCTATCATATATCATATTGCATCGCATCGTATCGTATCGTATCATATCATATCATATCGTTTCGTATCGTATCTTAACGCATCGTATCATATTGTATCATATCATATCATATCATATCATATCACATATCATATCATATCATATCATATCATATCATGTTGTATTGTATCTTATCGTATCGTATCTTATCGTGTTGTATTGTATCGTACTATTTCGTTTTCCTTCCTATCCCATCCTATCCTATCCTGTCACATCCTATCCTATCTTATCCAGTCCTGTCCTATCCTGTCTTATTCTATCCTATTCTGTTCTCTCCTATTATGCACTATCCTGCCCTGTCGTATTCTAACATTTCCTTTTCTGTCCTCTCTTGTCCTGTCCTGTGCCCTCCTATCTTATCCAAACTTGGTAGTTGAAAACAGATTGTCAACAATTAATACTATGCAATGGGAGATCGTCTTGCAGATTATCTGCCCTTTCCCAAAGAGGGACATGTCAGGGGAGATCATTTTGACTCGAGTTTTACTTCCCTTCGCCAGACAAAAGAGATATTGAACAAGCTGTGTAAGGGGGATACATCTTTTTACTGCTTTGCCATTCAAAAGACTAGGCGCCAAAAAATTTCATAAAATCATAACAATAAGAAGAAAACATGTTTTTCATAATTTTTAGGGGAATTTTTTATGGTTTCAAGCAAAGGACGGAAAAGTGATTATTTTCCTCTTTACACTGCTAGTTCAATCCCTCTTTTGTCTGGTAAAGGGAAGTAATAGGACTGAGCCCAACGATCTCCCATTTATCGGCCCCTTTCAGCCCAATTAGAGTTGAACACACTCCAGCTTTTTTTTTGTCCTGTTCATCACACGACAAAACGCTGTCGAGCAATGAATGATTTATGCTGTGTTAATTCGTGATCCCAGTTAACAAGTGATATTTATTGTCCCCAGCATGTAAATGTGAGAATCATTTCATCAGTAAACCCGAGCTAACACCGCATACCTTGTGTCACATGAGACTGTTCTTTGGGCGTTAGAAACGACATAAGGATCAGGTCCAGATATGTTTAGAAAAGTCTGGTATTAGCTAAAGCCTAAGATGGACCAAACATCAGTCTTAATGAAAAGTAACATAAAACACTAATGTAAACTGAGTTTTTCATGACGCAGTGTGTCTGTTGATGTTAGCAAAGAACTGGGTTTAGATATCTCTATTATGTGTCACGTCGGCCACTCATAGTATTAGTCAAACGAATCCAGCGTTTCATTACTATCACTCGAGCACTGGTTGGTTCAAAGGAAATCCACTGTGGCCACTTCTTGGTGTCCAAGAGTCGATGAGACGTGCTCGTTACCTGACAGACTTTCCTCTCAGCAAACAACTTCTGAAAATTTGAGGGATAACCGACTACAGTCATTTTTTTAAATTTGCTTATTTTGAAGACACTCTCTAAGGAACTAAACGACTTTATCAAACTTTTTGCCTCCTTAACAGATCACCATTGGTCTTGTATGGTTATTCTTCACGCCGTGCCTCAAACAGGAAATTACACCATTTTGTCGTTTATGTGTCACTTGTCAGTCAGAAAATACTAAAATTACTTTCATTTGCTATAAACCGGTATGAACAAGCTTGGTAAACACTAAAACACTCATTTTGAAGCAGACAAAACACAAAGAAAAGAATAGCAATAATAACAAGAAAACAATCATTAACAACAACAACAGCAACAACAACAAGAACAAGAACAACAACAACAACAAGAACAACAACAACAACAACAACAACAACAACAACAATAACAACAACAGTGAAAACAACACACACACACACACAAGAGTGGACAGAAGAGACGAAGAAGACAGAGAACAGAACACAGACACACAACCAATATCGCAATTCACAACACTGAGCCGATATGGCAGACTGACAACAGAGAGAAAGCGTGTGGCATGGTTGTCGAGGCTTCAGAAGAAAGAGAGAGAGAGAGAGAGGGGGTGAGAGAGGAAGGGAGAGAGGGTGAGAGGAGAGGGGAGGGACGAAGGGCAGGAGGATGAGAGAGGGAGAAGGAGAGAGAGAAAGAGAGAGGTTGAGATGGGAGAGGGAAGAGAGAGAGAGAGAGTTATGGGCTGTTATTAAGATATAGACGTTTCTCCAAGTCAAATTTCTCATAATTATAAAATCTTTATTTCCAGAAAACTTGATACAAATGAGTAAAAATGAATTATACATACATCAAGGCACAGATTTGTACATTTAAAAAATAAAAACAAAACCGTCAGCAGCATCAAACATCGCAGACTCCCAAATGATATCTAAGTACAACCTTAACTCAAATTGCATGTCCAATAAAACAAGCATAGCAATTCATCCAATGGCTCATATTATCATGAACAAAGCAGTATAATAATAGTAATAATAATAATAATTGTCAAGAGTGAGATCCCACTGAGGCATCTTATCCTGACTAAAACAGAGACGGATTTTTTCTTCTTCTTCTTTTGTTTGTTACTCGGGCTTTAACGACTTCATTTATCGACAAATTTAGCTCAGTTTGCCCCGAGAGGCGTCTGAGCCGGACATGCCCCATTAGGACGTGATCTCATCTAAACATTGTAAGTAAGGTACAATATTTTTTTTCTGAAGTTCATTCCTCCTATTGTCTCGAAAAATTATGCACGTATCAATCAATCAATTCACATTATCACAATCTCACTCCAGCAAGCAAACATAGTAAGCCAACGTTCAATACAAGGTTAAAAGTAATACAAGGTTATATATTTCATATATATATATATATATATATATATATATATATAATTTATATATATACATAATATATATATTATTTCTTAAGATACAAAAATC
>JBCAUA010030633.1:0-26448 GCA_038406235.1 Peronia verruculata
CGGGAATTTCCGAAAGTGACGCTCCAGGGGTCAAAGCTTACGTTCCCGTCGTTAGGTAAGAGAATCGCAAACTCCCTTGTGTCTAATTCTCGCACTGCAGCCGCATAATATTAATGGCCAAACTCATTTCATTGCCGCGGGCTGCAGTGCGTCTGGGTCTGACCGCGTGGCAAGGCAGCGTGGCAGCTGACGTTTTCTGTTATACCCGCCTGCTCTATTTTGCGTCTTGCAAGCTCGCAACATCAACTACATGTGACTGCAGTGCGAGAGTTAGACACAGACACAGATGCACTGTGGCTACGGCCTTATTCGTGAACGCACACGCTGACTCATATGTGATACCCTCTCACGTCAACAAACGATACAAGCTAATCTGCTGTTTAATTTCTCGATACTTTGAGTTAAACATTGTTCAACTTTCTGTTAAGTAAATTTGATGTATTATTGCTGAAGCGTTGTGAGCTTAGGGCCACGGAGAGTCCAACAAAAACACTTTCCTGATTCTGTGCGTGTGATTACGGTGTAACACAACTTTTGTTCTTTATTTAAGGTGGAATTTATGTTGACAACAGTAATTCTGTGAGGATTCTGGTGTAAAAAAAAAAAAAAAAATCACTGGGCTTTGGTCTGGCAAAGCCACTTATTCAGACTCAACGGAATGAGGGATAGAAAACGTCTTCTTATGCGCCTATTGTAGGATTATACAGATTGAGCCAATATGGCGACTATAAGAAGCAAAGCCGCAATTCAGGTCTAGAAGAAACTCCTCAGGAGGTATTTAAGACGGATGACTTTCCATTTTGTGCTTCGTGATTATTTTTAATTTCCTCTCGGGAAAATTGAGGTGATTTGGGCTTTATAAATTTATTTCAATTTTTTCGCTATTTTCTCGAGATCGTGTGTTTTTGCCTCTTTCCAAAAGGTACCTACACATTTTCATCATATTTGGATCACATGTCCTGGATCTCCCAGTGTTGATGTGAAGGCAGGAAACTTCGTTTATTCATTGTAATTGAAGTATTTCCTTTTTTTAATGCACATTGTGGGACAGATTCTTGTGTGAACAGTTAGTACAATATGGATCATTATTACGTAGATTATTATTGTAACCAAAATAATAATAATAATAAATCGATATTATATTTCAACCTCCATCAATGGTGGTTATCTCGGCCTTTACTGGAATCATGTCAGGCCGTGACAAAGTTGGCATCTCTCTTGTGTAGTTGCGTCTCCTTTGTTAGTTGTCTTTCTTGTAGGAGCTGACAAAGCCCAAGCATCTCCGAAACCATTACATGAACCAGGACATAAAATGCCAAAGATTTAAAAGTAGGGCTCTAGGCCTTTATTAGTTTAAGTTTAACTCCAAAAGTATAGTCCGCCTTTCCCTTGATTAGATAGAGCATGGTATAATGATAATAAAGTAAATTAAAATTATTACTATTTTAATCATCATAAAGCCTGTAACCTAATAGAGAAGTCTACGAGAGACGAAGTGGCTTTCGGTCCCAACGTCGGGTTCTTTATGGTATGGGCAAATCCACACTCATTTTTTCTTACATTCGGCGTATTATTGGGTCTTTCCATGTATATTTGTAGTTAAGTCCCGACAAGCTGTGCTTTTGCTCAGTCTGATTTCGCCTATTGCATGCCCCAGTGTCTAGAATGTCAGACAAGGAGTCTTTGAGCAGGCTTAGACTGGCTTAGACTTCGTTAATCTCACTTCGCCTTTTTTCATCTTCTCATGGGAGAGAAGTCCCCCAATATGGAACACCTGCTATTGCTTAGTTGGGTTCACCAATATTTGGGAAATTCCATCGTCCCAAAAACGTTTGTCTCACTTCTTGGCTTGACGTTGTTATGCTGGGCAGGAAAATTTATGATGAAAAACTCTTGTCTGTGAATGACAGACTCATAGTCAATTGAACTAGATGCTCTCCAAATAATAATAGCAATGGGTGCTGTTAATAATTAATCACGTAGGAAAGAGACTGACGTACTTTAGGCCGAGACTCAAGACTTTCGGTTCAACCAGAAATAAGGCAAAATCTTGTAAACAATAGCACTTGAGCATTCATTGTGATTTTGTTGAAGTGCTTGATTGCTAGTAAGTATCATTATTTTATAAAATTATTGTTTTCCATGGTGGCCATGGACTTCAAGATCAAATCCTGTTCAGAGGTACAAGGTTATTTACGAGCGAGAGAAAACTGGTTTTTAGAAGTAGGACCTTGTTGACTTATGTCGACGTGCTGAGAGTCTGGGCATCGAGTTGGACCCAGATATGTTTGGAGTGTACGACTGACACACTAAAGACAGAATTGACAGTACCATCTAATGGCATAAGCATACGCTGGTCCACTCCTACCCAGCTTGATGTGTCAAATAACGTGCCAGGTTCTAATGTCAAAAGCATTTGATTTCTTAGCTTAGTTTGCCTAGTCGAGAAACTCTTAATGCCGCATCACTTCCTGGCTGTAAGTTTACTTTCGGCGGGAAATCTTGTCGGGTGTTACCCGAAATCTTGTCTCCTACTATTGACAGTAGATAATAGTATATTTCTTTCGAGATTCAACTCCAGACACGCCAAAAAGGCATATGCCTCGAATCCCTTTTCTAATTTCTTTTTTTTTTTTTTTTCCTTTATTTGGCTTTCAGCCTGCGTTTTGAGTGCTCAGTAAAAATATTTAAAAAAAAAAAAAAATAGTTCTAAACCATTACAACCCGCACAAATACAAACCACTAACCTCTCAAGGTGTCAGAGTACTGAATGTGCTATAGTCGGAGCGCGGTCAGAGCATTGTTATTTACTCTATTGCGAGGGTTACGAGGTTGAAATTCGAGTATAATATTATACATCCTTCCCGTCATAGCTCAGATCGTGTAGGAGAATGTAAGCTGGAAACTACTGAAAATGCAGATAGTGAAATAAATTGTTTTAATAACTACAATCTTACGCTTTAAACTATGTGGTTTGACTTGCTTTCAGAAATGAATCATTTAAGGCAAGATTTTAAACCGTTACCGAAATGAAACATTTCAATTAAATATGGAGAGGCAGACTGTTATTTCCTTGTCTATACAATCGGGACCAAAAAAAAAAATCTTGTGAGCAACTTTTCCATCCGAGAATTATATGTTGATGCGCTTTCCAAAAACTTTGCGAGTCACATTCAGAAGACCCAATTCTTTCCAAAACAATTTCTGTTCTTTTGAACTACTTATCTGCCTCATGTATAAGCCATGATTACCCAGAGCTCCTTTCTGATACACAGTCCAAATTCAACCGCTACAAGTAAGAATATTTCTGCATATTACACATAGATATTGTTCTAATCTTTGGGATTCATGCGGAGATCATGGGACGAACGGTTGAAGACTATCAAATCTGACGTGATTTTTCCTGTGATAACCTGACGGTGCAATGCCAGAGTTGGCTGATGTCATCACATTACAGATATCGGTGATTTTAAATGCTTTTGAGCTTGTCAAACTCCGAGAGCTGCAGGGTGCAGGAATAGAAGTACAGCAGAAGGAAAAATTTTCGCCAGCAACTACAGCCTCGACCGTTCAGCAAAGACACAGAAACTCAAGACACTTGCAAGATTACAGTATCTTCAAAGTCAGTGTCCAACCGACGAGACAGAAAGATTGTGTTCTATATAAATCTGTGTTTTTTAATCTGGAGAAAAGGTTGTAGTGAGAGATTCCGATAACAAGGCAACAATAAGGTGTAAATTAACATATCCAGTAGATCAACAGGTAGGGCAAATGTCTAGCTTCCTGTCTAACCTTAAATAGCCTCAAAGTACAGGTTTATAAGACTATATCTGCAAGAAGATAAATTTTGTAAACACATTAAATGAGAAAGCTATGATATAGATATTCCGAAGCACACAAACATTGTAACAGAGCTGTCTACGACAAAGCGCTCCCAACAATGAATTCTTTGGGACTTCCTTTCAAAACTGATCAATATTATTTGCGGGAAGAACTTCTGGGAGTTGTAATTAGAACAGATATTAAAAAAAAAAAACCATCCCAGATGTAGATTGACTTTACAAAGCCAAATAATGAGGCGAGCGAAAAGGACCTCTGCACACATACATTTTCATACGAAACTTCGAGAAAATGGATTGGGTTCCACTTGTCTGCCAAGGGAGCATCATCCCGATAACAGTCCTGGACATAAAATTTAAACATTGCCACCACTGACGAAGACTAACTATTGCGTCAAAAGAACAGGGTGAAAGCCGTGAAAGAAAAAGCTACACAGGTCAATGGCTTGGGTCAGTCAGAGCAAGACCTAGTCTTACCTTTATCTATCTAAATGTACTACGTATGCTGTTTAAGCATGTACGCAAAGCTTTAGCACTCTACTATGAAACATAACTCTCACTGCTTAAATAATTTCACAGTTTATATCGTTATATGTGAAGTAAAGTATTATGAATGTCATGAGGCTCACGGCCGACTAACGGTTGATGATTTTTTCTTATGCCACACAGATTTGCTAAGATCAAGTGCCAAAGTATTGTAAAATCACCATTTACAGTGATGGCCAAATGCACAAAACAAGAATGCCATTTTGCCAGTGCCATTGCTCTTCTACTCAGGAAGTGCTGATATGGAAATGGACACTGTAACAGAGTGATTCCAGCCACCCTAAGAAATTTGTGTGTGTATGTGTGTGTGTTTTCATACTTAATAATCTTGTTGGAAGGCATGTCAAAGTTATGTGCCATGTGGAGTTAAATACTCAGATCATCCCTTCCACATAACGTTTTTCTGTTTTTCGGAATACAGATCACTCGATCTACACAGAAAAGCTCGTGATGCAAGTTCCACTGACACCCGAGTCTTCTGATATTGATCAATGAATTTTGGATTCGCAAGATACGAAATGGCCAAAACAGGAAATGACGCAGTTAACCTACAAACTTGTGACTTCCACTGTTGCTCACAGAGACTGAAACTTTGCAGAAAATTTAGACATTCGCAAGAACTGAAACCGGTCAAACTATCCCACCAATAACTTTTCTGTCGAGAACTTGGGCCACACCTGGCCAGAGTGAGAAACGCGTGATACATCTTTATGTAATGAAATAATTGTGTGTATGTGAAACAGAAAGAAAGAGAGAGTGCGCGCAGAGAGCACAGTGATGTTGATTCGCGGTCATAATGACAATTTAATTCGTAAATGTTAGCAGTACAGTTTGTTTTTTTTTTTTCTCCGTTATTTCTACTCTGTTTGGGAGGGGGAGGCGGAACGAAGTGGTGTTCATGTCATATTTCAAAGCACCGACAGAGGCATGCGTGGTACAGTGATGTTAATAATATGCCTCAACGTCCCTCTGTCATCAGGCCCTTCCTCTAATCAGCTCTCAAGTTAGAGAAAATTTGAAAAGAACATACAAGCGGGTTCTGTTAATATTTACTGCTGTACTTAGTAACAAAAGTTCAATGTAAATCATCAAGCTGTATGTTTAAATGATTAAAGTTTACTTCCTAAGGACAGGTGATGCTCAGCCTTAGTTCTATGTTGTTGAGAGTTCAACTGAATGGTACTTTGTGTTCTCACCTGAACACAGGTGACTCTCGGAAGAGAATCGATACAATAACTCCGTTTACCGGTAATTATAAATCAAGAGTCCATACTTCGTGACAACTGACTGCCAGCCGCAGGCAATTTCTGTGGGCTTATTATCCTCCCGTAAGCAGATAGGAGTATGTGCTTAGATAGTGATCCAGCCAATGGTGGTTGAAAATAATCCCGTTTTTACACTTGTGATAATTCCGGTCAAGGTCCAAGCTCAACGAGAATGATAACATATTATGGTAATTGTTATTAAATTTCTTCATTAGCCATCTCTTTCTGCTGTGTGATGAAGTCTGTGATCATTCATCTGAGACCAGAATGAGTTATCCATGGTCGATTTCGGTTATGAAGAAGAGGAGGGCAGCACCTGAAAACTTTGTTTTATTTATTTATTTATTATTATTTATTTATTATTATTATTATTATTATTATTTTTTTTTTTGGTCCGTTGACCTCAGGTCATTTTACTGTCTGCTGGAATTGGCATATTTGTCTGATCTAGAATATGTCCTAAAGTCTCAAATGTGGCCTTGATGCCTACATTTGTTGTTTGACAAGCGGACATACTCGTGTAGAGACATTACTTTTCTTTCACGTCACTGAATTTGAATGAGAAAGCTCCCCAAACCAAAGCCCAGTTACATTTTTTTTTTAATGGCAGGAATCCTCAAATGACCTATGTTGAATTCAGCAGTTGCTGTTTAGCAATATGAGCAGAACCAAAGAGTTAGTAGTACTATCCTTTCCCTCAGTTTGAGAGGGAATTTTGCAGAATTTTGATTACCTCTCATTTATAAAAAATATCTGCAATAAATATTTTTTTTTTTTTTTTAGTCCTACAACCATTCTGGACCAATAATTTGGTACAGAAATGGTTGCTCTTTCTAAAAAATGCAAAAACACGAAATCGACATTTTCTGGCACAGGAATGATCGCTCTTTCTAATAGTACAAAAGCACGAAAATCGACATTTTGATTCGAAACTTACCGATCCAGGGGTCCTCCCCCACTCCCCCCCTCCCCCCACAACACCCTCCTCCACCCGCAATCCCCCCCTCCCCTCCCTTAAATCCTGGAATACTACCTCTGCTTAGGTGTACGACAAGGAGAAAATACAATACATGTAACAGGAAGTCTTTGCCTCTCTTTTATTCTTCAATTCTTTCTTCATATTTGGCTACACTTCTATCAAGCCATAAAATTAAAACACTCCAGCATATCATGGAACATGTTGAGGTTGCTTCGTACCTTGTGCAAGAAAAACTGACTCTGGGGGTACTAGTTTTGGTTAGTGCTATTTCTTTCCTTCCCGTGAAATCACTTTGCGCTCTTTGCTTGGAACTTACATCATGAACAATCGCTGAAAATAATCATGGTAAAAGGAAATGTTTCCTTTTGTCCTAAAAATGTTATGGGTTTTTAATATTATTTTGTTTATTTTATTTATTAGTTTTTTTTTAAAATGAAAAGCATAGAATTCGTTTGTTTCTTTGTTTGTTTTTTGTCTCTTAAAACTGCTTGTTCAACATCTTTGCCTTTAGGAAAGAAAATCGACAGGTCAGGTCAAAACAATCCTCAGTGTTACATGGTATATTGTCCTGATTTCGTTTGGAATCTAGTCATGGACGGTAAATCTGATTTGATATCTTTTTTTGCTTAACAGTCACGAGAAGAATTCATCTGCGTGTTGTACATTAAGGGCGGGAGGGGGGGGGGCGTCCTGGAGATGATTTTTTTTTTTTTTAAGATATAGATTTACAATTCATAACAGTGAAATGCATTATATTGGTCCTTTCAAATTTTTTATTAGTAGATTTGGTGATTGTTAGTGATTAGAAGATGATCAGTGCAGCTTTTTTGTTTTATTTTTCATAAATATGTCTTGCGCCCAGGGCAAATGAGTCGCAAGTCGCGCCAGGTGAGTTCAAGTCACTGCTGTTTTTTACCGTTTTTCACTATTTTCCAACTATGATACCAAAATATTTCTTTTTGTTTCACATTAAAAAAAGGTTAAATTGACATTCTGTGAAAAAAAAATTTAGTATCTTAGTTGGAAAGTAGTTAAAAACGACCCAAAACAGCCGTTTATCTTTGTTGCCTGGGGCGACTTCCGACTCATTTGCCCTGGTCGCAAGTCATATAGTAATTGATGGCCTTCTATGCAGACACCTATAGGTTTCTTCTTAGTAATTCATTGCATTATATGTGTTTGAGTAAATTCTAACCTTTCAAGTGTGTGAAGAAAAGAGCAATAGTGGGACAAAAAGGAGAGAGAGAATGTTCAAGCAGAAAGAGAATTACAATCATGATACTAAGAAATATGAATCTGCAAAACTGGTGGCTTTTATCTTTATTTGTTGTCTATGGCCTTGCCTACAAGATTAATGTATCATCACTAGAGAGCAATTTTTCAGAGTTTGAGTCATCTGTGAGTATGCAGTTGTTTTTCTTGTCATCTACTGATTGACTGTTCATATTTTCTTTTGTGTTTTCATTTCAATCCAGCTTTATATGGCATGGCTGAGTCCGGACATTGCTACTGAGGTAACTATGCAGGCTGTGTCCTTTCCCTCCATGTTGTCAGGGCAGATGTTGGGCTTGATATTATCATTGCAATAAAATACCTCAGTTGGTTGGAAAATGTTAACATTCTTGTTTATTAAAAGTATTACATTATTGAAAACTTTAATTACAAGACTATTCATTAATTCATTGTCTAGAAAAAAGAAATTTCACAATTTATATAAAGTTTTCTGAAACAGTTGTAATGAACCTTCTGTAAAATAGTGATATCTATATTAATTTTCCATTGAGAAAAAATGATAAATGTGGCTAAGACATCATTTGATATCATCATATACAACTGGTGGTCAATGGAAGATTGTAGTTGTTATTATCTCAAGCATACATATTTTGTGAATTTGAAGCTGCATATGAGTTCTTAAAACCATATGGTGCAAAATATTTCAGGTGACAAAACCTCGCTATGGCTGTTCCTATCCCTGGCCTTTGAACTGGTTATTGCCTTGGCGTAAACAGCGGGAAATCCGAGCTCGACTCCGGGCAAATGATTGGGCAGGCAAGACCATTGAGGAGGTAAGATTTATCATTATGTCACAGGTATCATTATCGGTTATTCCGCCATCTACAAAGGTTTTTTTTTTTTTTTAAGTTGTGAGTTATGATGTTAGACATATTATAGTCATCACTATAGTAAGCTCCCCAGTCGAAGCTTAGTGATTTTTTATAACAGTAAAAATCCTCAGAAAACCCATGTGAAATTCAGCAGCTGCTGTTATCAGTAAGAGCAGTATAAAAGGTTTGGCAGTACCATTTTTTTTCCTCATTTTGATAAAAAAAAATATTTAAAAAATGCAATAAATAATGTTTTAGGCATAGGATCAGTCTGGAATTTTAATCTGGTACAAAATTAATAGCTCTATCTAAAAACACAGAAAAAACTAAAGTCATCATTTTGGCCCAAAATTGGAAAATCCAGCTGCCTACCCCCTCCTCCCCTCCCTCCCCCCCCCCCCTTCTCTTTTCCTTTAGTTATTAGGAGTGCATCGATGTAGTTCAGTACGACAGCTGCTCATGTAAGATAATATTCGTGGATGGTGAAGAGACAAGGACTTTATGTAATTGAGTGTGTCTCATATTTCAGGTGTGTGCAGAGGTCAAGGTGTGCTGCCAGGCACTTTCAGAACGGTTGGATAAGAAAAAATTCTTCTTTGGTGATCAGTAAGTACAGATACAAAACATAGACTATCAACTGGTAAATAACTCAATAAACAAAACAAAAAAAAAAAAGATTTTTAAATATAAAATTGGTTATTTTGAAAGGAAAATTTTCATTCCTTTGGTTCTTTGTCAGGACAACTTTAGCTGCATAAGGTTGTGTTTTTACAGACAAAAGTTCTCATTTTGATCTTATCATGCCATTCAGTTTAAGGTAAATCATAACCATGTATGATGATCAATGCTCATTTCATGGTAAACAAGTGCATGGAGGGAGGGACAGGTTTGTTTGTAACCGGTCCATGCTAACCCATAAGATAATTCCTTCAAAGCCATAAGGATAGGGAAAGACTGACAGAAAGTTTCTCTTTCATTCTCTGTACATTTTTTTTACTGTTGTTGTTTGTTAATGTTTTCCTGCTTGTTTTTGGTGTTGTTGTATTTGACTTTTGTTTTTTGTTGTTTTTTTTTTGTTTTTGTTTTTCATGGGTCTGTCTTACTTAGCAGCAAAAAGTGTTGGAATAACCTTACTAAACTTTTTTTCCTGAAGATCAAAATGTCTCAACTGATCTGGAAGTTTGGTATATTGTCACACCTGCTCTACACCAGTCCCTATTTTTTTATTTCCTTGGTGCTAGGACAAACCAAAGTATCCCTCCAGGTTGATAGAACATAGCAGGATACAATATTTCAACACGTTTTGCACAGACTAGAAGCATACCATAATAAAGCCCAGCTATCTGAGGTCATGAGCATTCATAATACATGTATTTGAGAGTGGTGTTGGTGGTCTAGTGGTTGAGTCATCAGACTCAAGATCGCAGTCATAGATTCAAACCTTAAAGGGTACAAACATTTTGTCCTTGGCAAAGTTAATTTCTACCATTCCCTGACCTTAACCAAGTTAAAATGGATGTCTTTCTGTAGACAGCATATTTTGTTAATAAGGATTTGTGTGCCTAATGGGCTGCAGTCTTGTTTGCTCTCTAGGAAGCTGGCAGTGTAATATCTGAGTGTATCAGCTGGATCTGATGGTAACATGTAATAACAGATTCGCAAGCACTTCAAGTTCAAGCTTGTATTGTACGGAGATAGTTATTGATCCTCTTTGCTGTGCATGTGTGTCCATTTATGTGTAGTAGCTGCTATTTTTTTCCCTTTTAAAAATGATACATACTAATGTGGAGTCCATTTATCACTCATTTATTTCCGCAGACCCACAGAACTAGACGCCATGGTTTTCGGTCACCTATATACCATTCTGACAACAATATTGCCAGGCGGCTATTTCACAGCAGTGGTGCAAGAGTTTGAAAATCTGGCCCAGTTCTGTAAGAGGATAGAAGATAAATACTTCAAGCTAGGCTTTGAATAGGGTAGGGACAGATGGAAGTTTACTGTGCACTTGTAGGATGTAATTCAGAACTGCTGCCATGGGCCACAAGATCTGAAAAAATAAAGCGAGCCTGAAAACCTTGTATGGTCATCTTGCTGGTCCTAATTTAGTGTTTTGTTCCCAGGAAAATTTGATATTTAAGTACATTTTTTCTAAATATTAAATTTTGATAATGGTTTCGTCTGTTATGTCTGTCATTCCATTTTATCTCGTGCCGTCACTACTAGGGATGATAGTGTCAAGTTTGTTTAGGTTGTTACTATCAACTATAACATTTCCGTGTCAGCCATGTTGAGTACATGAAAAGATTAGTCATGGCATTAGTAGATACCTCACAGATACATTTTGCATAATGTAGATCCTTTTGGTTAGATCAGTGGTTCTTAACCTGGGTTTGATAGACCCCAGGGGTTGGGTGAGAACAGTCTTAGGGGTCAGCAGAGACAGACACACTATATATGTACACCTGTGATGTGAATGTTAGAAACTCATAGTTTAGTTTTTCAGTTAGGAAGGGTCAGTGAATGCATGTATGAAACTTGTTGAATTTAGTGCCTCTAACAAAAGGTTAAGAACCACTGAAATAGATGATTATTTTCATCTGTGTATAGATATGCACTAATGTCATGAAACTGCATGCTTAGCCTTTGGCAAGCAAAATGTCAAAGTGGATGGATCAGGTATTCACACTGATTGTATGGAGGTGAGATTTTTGTGATAAAATGAATGTAAAGCCTGATTGACATGTACCATGTCCTTTGAGATTTAAGCCAGATTATCCCTTATTATGTTTGAATGTATCAGACAATAAAAGTAATAATAATAGTTTGTATACTTCAGAAACTTTTTTTTTTCTGTTTTGAAAATTTTGTTTGGAAATTTTTAATTTGTCGTATTGATAGCACATATTTTGGTTCACATTTTCCCAAAACATCTTTCAATGAATGATTTCTGGATTATCTTTTTCTGGCTATCATCTTGAAATAGATCTGGTTCTTTTTACTTTATTTTTTTTTTAGGTTGTGTTTTACAGATAATAATTTCAGCAAAGAAGTCTTGTACTGATATGTTGCTGCATTATTCTTCCATGTAAATGACTTGTTTCATTTTCAGTCCCTTTTCCACATCTTTCATCTTTTTGCCCCAAAGACATTTATTTAGATTCGTCATAGATCTTAACATTTTTTCAAACAGATTTTATAAGCTAAGGCTGCCTTGCTGAAACCATTGATATTTTCATGTGTTCAAAATGTACTGATGGAGATATTAGGAATTAATAACCGTGTTGCTGATTTTAGGGGCCATCTGCATGTAACTCATATCTGGTATGAATGGTAACTGCTTCATTTGCTATGCATTTTCAAGTAACAAAATGTTTGCTAGTTTAGGAAAGTGAATCCCCGATCTGTATATTTTCAGTTGATGCATTTTTACCTTATTATACTCATATTGTGCAATGTGTTATATACTAGTAAGTTCACTACATTTTTAGATTTACTTTTGAGGCACACTTAGTAAGGAACTATGAGGATATGTATCTCATAGACGAGATCTCTTTGTTTTATTAGATTATTAATTTCAAGTCATAATAATAACAAAGAATGATGTGCTTTTGACGTTCGATGGGCTGCCTTCCGTTACTCGTCTTTAATAACAGGGACATTCCAGCGACCAAGTACTGTTAATTGTGTCTGTCAGTTTGGACTTCATACTTTTAAGGAAAGCATTGTATAAATAACCGCCAGTTCCAGGATCTGAGAAATGTTTATAAATGTCAGCAGAGAATTTTATTTCATACTTCAAAGGATGAATAAATTAACTGATACTGTTTGATTTCAGGAAAGATTTGACTTCATGACTAATATGTTCATAACAGTTAGAAAGTGCATACTTGTGTATATGTTTGATAATAAGCTATAGAGAGAGTGAAATTTGTGCATTACATTCAAGCGATGGAGACTACAGCCGCATGATATGCACATAATCGTATGTGTTAGACTTTGATAAACTGAAGGCCTGAGGATAAAAAGTACTCAAGTCTGTATTGTATTAAGAGATTTTAACTATGAAGAGAAAAGCTTTGTTCTAGTTACTCCAGTTTTTTATTTTATGTTTGGATGCATACAGTTTACACTTTACTGTTTATTTCTCATATATATTTTTTTTTTCTTTTTTCTGTTTGAGCATTTTTGACTTTGGTTCAAAATGTGTGAAATCTGACTTCGGTACTTTTTGTTCTGAGAACTTCAGTTGTGGAAAAAAATCATACAAATACCTCTGTTTTCTGTATTCATATTGGAGTGAAAGATATTTGTTGCTGATTTTATTCACTTTCCTGTGTGGATCTTTGTGAGAAGATATTAAATATTACACACATTGTCTTGAAAACATTCACTTTGAGCTCATGATTGTCTTATTCTCTGAAAGTGGGATGTGTGTGTTCTTGTTGTCAACTGTATGTTCAAGATACAAGTGAATCAATCAATAACAATGACAGATGTTCAAGCAGTAATGTGAAATCTTAGTCTTGATTTGCACTAATGGAATGGATTTCAAATGTGCAGGAAAACATCACAGATAACACAGAGGTAGTCTCAACAGACCTTTCGCAATAAGCTTTCCAAAGCTAGAGGAGCATAATAACATTTAGGTTACTTTTCCATAGTACAGGGCTTTTCAAAAAGAATGAACTGATTGATTTCATTACAGAATATTTTAATAAGGAAAAGTGACAGAAAACCCAGCCAGGTCACAAGTATACCACACAATCAACTTCTATTTCCTGTCTTACAAGTGTTTAGTGTGGCCACCACCTGCAGCACGGGCAACATCAATGTGATGAGAGAACTTTTCCTAGACATTTATCAGCGTATCACAATCCACTGAATTGATCACTTTTGTTATTTGATGTTTAAGGTCATCAAGGTCAGTGGGTACGATAGTAGTGGAAGACAAATGAGAGCAAAATTCCATTCAAAACTTAGAAAACTCCTCTTTCAAGTAGTCACTGACTCATTCCATGACGATGACGGAGAACTGAGGCAGTGCATCATGAAACCTGTTCTTTCTTTTTTTAAGAAACCTAAAATTCCAGTTTCTCAAAACAGATAAACTGGACCAGGATCATTGTGGAATGACCGTAGTGTGACAATAGAAACTAACATGGTGATGGTTCAGCAATATCTGCCACAAACCCTTGTGACAACTTGTTTGTTCCAGCAGTGTCACATAATGAATAGATTAGAGTTCACCTTCAACATCATCTGTCACAAAATGCTTGGGACAATACATGTACACGTAACTTGTTTGTTCCAACAATGTCACATATGAACAAACTAGTGTTCATGTTCAATATCATAGCAATGACACCAGTCTGGTGCCCACTAGTAATTGATCTGTCTCATATTCTATTTTTGTGGAAAATAAAGTAATCTTTTCTTATCAAGTTATCGTATCTTATCATATCTTATATCTCTTTGCAAGGACTAAGGATTCAGCATAGAAAATTAATTTTTATCATTTCAAAGTTCATGTAAGGCAATTATTTACATACATGTTCGTTGAACTGGCTTTGTAAAGAATGCATAGCTAAAGCGAATGTTCAGTTTTAACACTGTGAACTCGAATGACCAACAGATGTTATCAGCTCTAGAATTTACTTGCACTAGAATTTAGTTCCATCCTCTTCCAACCCGAAAGATTACGTGTAACAATATATTGGTCTCAGTCATGAATGAGAGATATATTGGTCTCACTTAGAGTCACTATCGTACTCAAAAACCAATTATGGTGAACTAGTGGAACTGAGGTAGAAAATAAGACACTTTGGTCATGAGCTGTTACAACTAATGCATCCATCTTTTGGGTTCAAGGAAACTAAATTCTGGTGCACCTCTTGTTGACAACATTTCTCCATCAAGGACAGAGTTCAGGAGAGATTGGAGAGAGGGAGGGAGGGGAGATTCATGAGTTCAGGTTCAAAGGGTTAAGCATTATCCTGTTAGCTCTATTAAATTTTTACTAATTAATACAATCAACATAAACAAAAAGTAGAATAAAAAAAGAGAATTAAAAACAAAAAAACAAAACAAACTAGGGTAGTCTTGAGTTAGTTAAGCACAAATTTATTGTGTGTAGCTCATGCATCATCCACAACACAAAAAGTTTGATTACAAAATTGTCACATTTTATAGAGGCGTCTCTGTCATCTGTACAGCAGTAAGTGAAGAGAGTCAAGCAGCACAAACATCACATCTTTAGGCAAACAATATTGACTAATGCTGCAAACCTGAAGTGAGAGACCACGGCGATTCTTACAACATAATGTTACAGCAAAATCAGTCTTCTAGCTGAACATGAAATAGGTATCAGTGGCAATAAGTCACCAGTGTAGCTGTGATTACACTGACATGCTATTAAACCTCAACACGGACAAGCAAAGTTAGACATGCCAAAATGCACCTGATGTTTCATGGAATTCCTGTGCCAGACAATGTCAAGTAATGTCATCAAATAAAGAAAAGTGCTGTAATTATGATATATTAATTCCACAGAATCACAATAGCACAACATATCAAATGACTTCAATGGGCATAAACATTTTTCTTCCCCTATCTCAAATGTGCCGACTACTTATGACTTATGCTATCAGCTAATTCCATTCCTGGAAAACAGTGACAACCTATCATATACATGTATATCTTCTCATGATAATGGAACACTGAAACTTTTTGGCAATAGGCTGGTTTTAGGATGGCACACTGCTGTTCTAACAATACCGTAACATACTACCATTAAAGCAGTATTTGTACATGTATTTAAATTGTTTTCAGTGTATTTGCTATCATGACTTTAGTGAATATATGGATGCCATCAAAATGGAAGAAAGAAATAAAATATGGGCGGGGCATGAATGATGCAACTTTTAAATGTAGAGATTCTTCTAAGTGATTTCCCTTTTTTTTGTGTCATAGTAAAGTGATAGTTATCTGAATGAATAAATACTGCACAGACAAATACGGAGATGTACATTACAACATCATTTCTTAGTACAAAACATCTGACAACCAAAATCTCTAAAAAAAAATATGTACCTGAGCAAGGGTATAAGTTCCTTTCCCTCACTATCCCAACAAATAGATGTTTTTTTTTGTTTTTTTTTATATTGGCTATTTCAACTCCAACACCTTGTGTCAAATCAAATATCACATGCTTAGTCAGTCATATGGCCAACTGAATTCAGTTGGATATCAAGAGGCTTTATTGAGAGAATTGGACTTTATTGACCAAGAGGTCAGAAGAGTTAACTTTGAGCATTTACTGACCAAGAGGTCAGAAGAGTTTACTTTGAGCATAAGTATCTTAGCATAGAGAAATTGTAGGTAAATATATTTTTTTCATGAAAGTAAAGCTAAGTTATTATTCCTGCCACTGACATAATAGGTAATAACTTCATGAAGAAAAATTTTACAACAGACTCAATTCACTCAGTAGTCGCATGACAAATCCCATCAATCTCCATCACATTTCTCATCATCATACATATGACACCACCTCATATCACATAAACTCACATTCCATTTCACATCACAACACATGGGCCAGATTCTTTCTTTATGCATACAAGTCCATTCAATTTTTTAGTTTCCACATCAATGACGGGCCAACTTTTATCAACTAGTGATGTAAGCATAGAAAACTTTTCAATACAGATGAGTTAAAAAAAAAAGGGTAAAAGATATTTTGTCTGAATTTGAAGAGTGGAAATGCAAGCCCTAGGAAATAACATCAAATTTACATTTTGAAATGACTGAAGTTTTCTTTTTTTTTTTTGTTGTTGTTGTTGTTTGGGGGGGGGGGGGCAGTACAGCCCCTGCATTTTGGTACTGATGAAAACCAAACTTTGAATGTGTTTTTACTTGTATTTTAGTTCTTTTTTCTGACAATGAAGGAGTTAGCAGCATAACAATTAGCAGCATAAGCTGGTTTTGTGAATATGTCAGAGAAATACAAAATAAATTAATATTGAACAATTTTACCGCCTCACTTGTGCTCTAAACAATTCTCAGTACATCAAGCCATGACGGAGAAAACAATTTCATGCCCACAGTTTATTGCCACCACCGTTTGCTTTATGCATACAGACCGTAATTGGGCAAACCTGTTTCCAAACTATTTTGACTGAAAGAAATGTGCGTATCTCTAAAGAAGTGGTAGCCATGCACAAAAGAAACTGCAAAAGAGCAAAGCTGTGGCTATGTATGGATGGTGAAGAAAAAACTGGCGCTATATCGATAAGGACAATTTCATACGAACTGGCTATAACAATTTAAGTTGTCTTCTTAACATGTTATGTACCACATAAACATGACACCACTTGATGATTTTTATCACCATACTGCAACAATTACATCTGCTAAAAAAACTTTTCACTATGGCCAAAAAACTGCTACATGTTCCACAGTGGAAAGTGAAATGGTGGTGATATTATATCATGCATTGTTACATTTACTGTTACATCTGATCTCACAGCAACAGAAATACTGCAAGTTTCTCTCACAGACTACAAAAGAACTCCAACATTGATATGCAGCTGGAATCCTTAGAAGTAATAGAACCAAAGTTCCTGAGTCACATTTCACACATTTTGATTCTAGTTGGGGAAAACCCAAATGAAAAAATATTCACAAAAATCAATGAGAGAATAACAATCAAAATTTAAAGTGAAAGTGTACAGACATTATAAAATGTAATATGGATTAGCCACAATACTAGGATCTTAAAACAAAAAAGTTATCTGTTTGAGATAAATTCTCTTAAATGGACTGATGTACTATAACTAGTAATTTTTTAAACAATTATCTCTTTAGACAAAAATTGTTCAGTTTTGCAGAAATTGAACTGAAATCACTTTGCTCAAGGAAATGCAGTATCAAACTCTGACATATCTCATTTGTTCTTTCAGAAACAACTCATGTTCCACCCTTGATATAAAAGACAGTATAAAATAAATATACCTATAACATAAAACAGAGATTCATAGTTGTGCCCCTTGCAAAGAAATCATCAGAGAATCAATCTTAAAATATCAACAAGGAAATAAAATCATCTGATAGAGTAAATCTTATTACACAAACAAATACGTGTATAATCTGACAGTAACTGGGAAGGGATTACATACAATAGTGTATGAGCAACGAATGATTTTTTTTTTCTTTGGGTCAGCCAAATTACTTTCCCTTGTTAGGCATATCAGGTAGAGGCAAACCTTATCAGATGAATTTTTTTTTTTTTTTTAACAATACTCAGTAGAAAATTCAGAAACCTTCATTTGATAGAATTGAAATATTTTTTCTTATAATTATTGCAATGACTTCTTCTTCTCATGGTCGAAATAATGAGAGCAAAAATGGTTCTTTTTTTTTTTTTGTCCCTTCTCACAATGCTTATTTAGACTTCATGTAGGCCTACCTATCAAGAGAAAGTAACTTGCAAAACTGAAAAAAAAAAAAAAAATCACTGACTCTGACAATGAGTGAATTAAATGCTCAGATCAGTGGTCTCAACAATGATAACATTACTCATCTCCTACACACAACCTTGAGATAACCTCCACCAGGAGTTTGAAAGACGTATATAGAAGTTACACACAACATATAACATATACTGCTACTGACCAGAGATGTTGATATGTCAAGCACAACATTAACAGTAATATTTTAACAGGTCTCAAAATGCACATATATACAAGAATTGTTCTAATAATACAAGATGACTCTTGATGACTTACACTGAGAATCAACACTCCACTTTGAATGAGAGTATAAATTCCGTTTGAATTTTCTAAAAATCATGGATTAAGAACAAACTAAAGACTTACCATTATCTTAAAAAATGAAGCCAAAAATTATCACATTAACACCCTTTCATTTTGGGCCCCCAAAAAAAAAGAAAAAAAGAAAAACAAAAATTTGATATGACATCACTTTACACCTAAGAAAATAGTATTATGCTTTCTACTGTTCCATCATGTTAAGTAAACAACTTGAAATGTTACATAATACTAAAAAAACAAAAACAAATTGTATGTGACATACGGAAAACATACCATTTCGCATTCCAAGAAATAGAGATATTGCTATGCTGTGCACAATGCAGCTGGAATCATGCTGAAATGCTGTTTCAAAAATCCAATGTCCATACTCTGAACTTTTGCCCTATTTATCCAAATTTGCTTGAAAATTATCCTACAAATTCTATTAACTGGTAAAGACTGTTTCCTCAGATTTTGACTTTTCTTGCACATACAGCAAAACTCGCAAACAATAACAGTCAGTGTTCGGATAAAAATCTCTCATTATTCCTGGTATTTCATTATCCCAGTTCAGTGAGGAACACACGTTCAGATCATATCAGTGATCTTTGTAAGGGAGAATAACAAGGTTACTCATATAGTTTTCATATGGTTGCTTCTTTGTTAATACCATATCTTGTTTCAGGCCACGGCATATCTTGGCATCAAGCTTTGATCCTATATTCACCATCTGAATAATGACACCTTTCTGGTTAAAGTCGAAAATATACTGGTTCCGTCCAACTGCAGCCGAACAACTGAAGGCAGCTGAAGGATGAAAAAGGTAGCTATAGTGCGCCCATCAAATTGTCACCTTCATATGAGTCAGCAAGCAACAATGCAGCAGTCACATGAAGAGAACAATAGTTTAGTTAGAAAAGTTAGAATCTACCTTCAGATTAAATTTCCTCAACTGCCTCCATCCACACTTTCAAATAACATCTCTGTTAGTTGCTCTACATTTTATCAGCAATGCTGGTTGAGATTCCAATACATTAATAAAGGTTTCCTCCTTTGATAATGAAAATAAAGCCCTTATTTGAAATAACAGCACAGAACTAAACTTGGCAATGTTGACAGTTTGAAATGAAAATGCAGAACCAATCTTTACAATGTTGACAATAGAGTTCTAGACAATGCATAGACTAGATTCTAAGCATCAGCACACCTCACTGACACAGTGACCTACATTGGGGACCCTAACTTACACACTTTAACAAATAAAAAAAAGGAATTAATTTTTATTTTTTAAAAAGGCCAAAAACCACAAACCCCTTTGCACCCAGTAGTTTTTCAATGTGCTGATTTCAAATTTGGCATCAAGAAGACAAATAAAGTTATATATTTTGAGACCTTAGAGTTTGCTATTACAGGTCCTGCTTGAAATGTTTGCCAGAGACAACCCCCGCCGAGACAATCTCCGCAATGGAGAACAATGCCATATCCAGTTACCAGCTATCCGTCTTGACAGATAGAAGCATGGTATGATGCATTACAGTCCGGCTTTCTCCGAACAGGCGGATGTAAGTTGGAGTAAATTTGATCACTCTGTCTGTCATCTCTCTATTTTATTTGTAACTGAGGCTTGTCCGACCTTCATCCTCCAGTTTGCAGCCTAATGCTGATTGTCTTTTTTCAAAACAGCCATGACTGGAGCAAACTGCAGTCTCTGCTGGCAAAGGTAAACAGATCACATTTCAGTAGTCCATATCTAGGCCTAGTAATAGAGCATTGCCTAATGAAAGCAACCATGATGACTCAGTAGAAAGTACATGTATGTGTGGCCTGTATGTCTACTGCACTCACAATACTACCATCACTACATAACAATGTAACATTGTACTACTGTGTTGTAGGTTAGCAAAGAAAAAGGTGTTAGAGAGATCAATCACAAGGCAGGCAGTAGCAGCACGGTGAGCAGACTGACAGCATGCATCTGGCCAGCTACACAGCTGTGACAGGTGAGAGGGCTATCAAAACTAGCATTGTCAACACAGAATTCTTGCCCTTATTTCTACTTTGATTTTCACTTGTAATTTGTTATATGGCATATATGGCAATAGAAATGAAGTTTTAAAAATTTGGTCAATATTCATAAGTTCCTATTATTTCCAGTGTTAAGAAATAGAAGTTTCTACTGTAATTTGTTACATAAGAAGACTCTGACTCACTTTATTCACTCCTCCTGTTCACGACAATCTTACAGGGCTAATTATTTTCATGCAACACCAATGAAATAATTATGTTCTTCTGTATGCAGGAGAAAGAATTTTTGACCATTACCTCAACCAAAATCCATTTGCTGAAAATCATGTATCTGTACATAGCGATTTGAAGAAATGACTGTTTTTTTAACAATTGCTATAGCAGTTCCTTTCAGATAATACATATAATAAAACATTTTACAAGAGATCATGAATTCAGTCTGAAAATTTTTAAAAAGTATTTACAAAGGTCAAGAAACAACATGGATTTGTCTTCACTCTTTGACAATGAAGATAAAATGACTTTGCAACTACATCTATAACATTACCATAAAAACTTGAGAAGCGTCTGAAAATTCAACAGCTCCAAAATCCTTTTTTCTAATTCCCCCTCCCCCCTCAAAAAAAAGTGGGGAATCAAAATAACAAAAATATGCGTAAATCATGAAATAATGAAAGAACAGGAATGAAATAATGAATGAATAGCCACCTACAATATACAAGCCATCATTACATATACAATAAGCATGTGAAGCACAAACAAAATACAGGCGTGCATGCAAACATGAATGTTGTGGTCATTCAGTTATAAACTAGTGCACCAAGAACATTAATTGATGCAGAGATAAATATTTATATATCTTCACAGCGACTACACAATCCCCTAAGTCATTATGTTGAGATTTTAACTTTGGATGCTACTGCTAGCCATAGCAACCACTTTATAAGAGCAACTCATTTAAAAGCCCATGTTTTATTTCACTAAATTAATTAAGGCCACTTTTTTTTTTAACCACTTTTGCACAAACAGGTTTTGCACCATTTCTCCCAACAGCTAAAACTGACTAGGGTTATAGTGGAATGACTGAGACAAAGGGAGATCATTGTGCTTAGTTCTATTACTTCCTTTAGCCAGACAAACGAGGTGTTGAACAAGAAGTGTAGAGAGAAAAGATTCCTTTTTTCTTCATGTCATTCAAAAAAGTGATCATCAAAAAATGTACATGTATTAAAATTACAACAGAATAAAGAAAACATTCTCTTTATACCACAATTCAAAACAAAAAATTTCATTGTAAATGTTTCAAACAAAGGGCGCAAGAGTGATATTGTTTCCTCTTTCCCCTGCATCTGCAACATCTCCTTTGTCTGGCAAAGTGAAATAATAAGCTGTTTCTCATTATGATTTTGGATCATTATTCAAACAAAACTTATAAAAAATCTTACACACAGGATTTCAAATCTTAATAACAAAGTACATTAAATCTTCATTATATCTGTCTATCTATACACAAATATCTAACATTAATATCCACAAAAAGGCGCTTTAATTTTTAGTCTTCTGGTGTGTGGACTGATGAAATCAGGTGTGCAGAATGTGGAGCCATGCCCATAAGGGCAAGAAACCTAGTTAATGCTATTAAGCATTGTTATTATGTTACCACGTGTTCACTGTTTCAAGACTAAACAAAACTCACACTGTCATTATTTCACAGTAGCAAGTCTACTGTGTTCTGTTCTTGCTGTACCTTTCAATAACAACACCAAAAAAAAAAAAAAAAGAATCGTGAATCTGTTTGTTTGCAAGAAAAGATTTAATAAAATGACTACGCTCCATGCATGGTGAAGGAGGCCGAGCATGGCAATGTTTGATCTAGCCCTTATGGCTGGGTGAATGGGCTATGACATGCAAGACAGGACAGTTTGCTCAGATGACATCATCAGTCCGCTCACTTATCTTTCCACCAAAATTATATATTCCACACATGAAAAGTTTGGCATCAGACTCCTTTCATCTGGTTACACAAACATATAAAGTCAACAGATGATTACAATTGAAAATCATGACATAAAATCACATGTTTTCTGTGCTACAAAAATTGCACAAGATTCTATACATTCACACCATGATGATTGTGTAGATTAATTTGAAAAACAAAGTACCTTATTAAACCATTTTGAATTACCCTGGCATTGTCCAATAATATCTTTTGCAACCTTCCAATCAAGCAAGCATGTGACAATGTGATATAAGTTTCATTTCCTTGCACATATTTAAAAGAACTAACAGGATATCTGCCATCTTTAAGGTAAGAAAGTACAACGATCAACCACCTGAGTCTTTGAACTTTAACTGTACAGCATTATTTCAAGGATCTTCTCACCTGTATAAAAAAAAACGTACTTAATTTCTAGGCGGGTGTGTAAGCATAAAAACTATGATATGCTGACCACATATTCATCATGTTAATTAACGACTGCTTTTAACAAAAATGCAACGATCTAATCTAAAAATGGGTAGGAAAGAAAGTTCATATTGATTAAAACTAGAATGTAATGATGAGTCTTAAAGTGTTCATCATTCCAGATTTGTCATTCTAACAAACTGCAAGTACCAACTTCAGGCGTGAAGCTTCCTATAATGTTTTAACAATCAATATTATTCTATGCAACAAAAGGGAAAATAAAATATAGAAAAAGATAGTCTGATGCACATAAAAGCTTTCTAATTCATTATTCATATATATAATTTTAAAAATTCAGTCTTTTATCTTTACTTAATTACTTTATTTCATGTTAGGAATGGGCATGAGACGCGCTGAGTACTCGTTTCTCGTGAACATAGCCTTGACCTTGGCTTCCCGGGAAGTGATCCACTGCTCGACAGCGGGAAGAGAAGTGGCACGCGAAGAGAAATCACATGAAAAACAGACAGTCACCAACGAGAAGCAGAGACATGAGGAACGAGAAGCTTCTGCTTGCGTGCCAGCAATCTTATTGGTAGGGCCTACATGTAGGCTACTAGATCTAGGGTAGGGATAAATATAAATTGCTATCTTTTTTATGAAGCATCAAATCGAAATGTGTACACAGAGCGCGCCCTAATTTAAAATGCTGACTCCAAATTTGTAATTATTTTTTTTTATTTGAGCTATGATTTACATAATAAATTCACTGCATTTACTCTCCGCCTGAGGCCAACTCTAAAGGCAGCCGACAACATCCGGTCGTGCTCAGCTTTAGCTCTCAGGACCAGTCCACAGTCCCAGCAAGATATAAGATGACTTCCCGAGCTGTTCGCTCGGACAAAAAATGTAGTGCGTGCCCATCCCTGGCCAGTCCTTCTTGGTCTTGCTCAGCTGTCTGTCTCAAAGGCCAGTGGAGCCGAGCAGTAGGACTTCTTGGTACCAACTTCTCTTCCCGAGACCAGTCCCAGCGAGAAGCAGGGTGACTACCCGAGCTGCTCGCTCAGTAAAAAAAAAAAAATGAATGTACTACTCGTCCACCTCTATTTCATGTCATCAAAGCTATCAATTTCCACTTAAAAGTGATCAAACAAAATAATTATTTAATCTCTCAGCTGTAAGAAATAGAAAGCTAATTTATTCTTTGATAAATAGGATAAATTTACTCTTATCTATCCTATTTAGAATGTCAGAGAGGTTATAAATTGCTTGATATAAATTAAAATTAAAATTTATTCATTCCTCTATCCCCCCCCCACATGAAGTACTGTTCCAATCATATGTAGTTAATGTTTAGCAAAATGTTTGAAAGGAATGCATTTGGTATGACCAAGATTTTAGTGAAGGTATGCTAATAATCCATTAACAACAAAGACAATAAACAACATTAGAAAATATACAATAACAGTGACATAAAGTGATGAAAGCAATGATGACTATTCATAATTCAAAATCCTGATCAATCAGTCTTTAGCTAAAGGTATTTCTATATCATCCACAAACAGCTGATGTACAATTCCATCTCGTCTTTTCCCCGTAGTTGTGGCCTTGATAAAGGCTGAGTGGGACCCAATTTCAAAGTGTGTCTCTGTACCATCATCCACAAATTCCCCCTGATGATGAAAAAAAAAAAAAATAGATGAACACAATATTTCACCATATTCAAGCTACATTTTGCCTTTGACTTACTTTGTTCTTTCTCTGCATTCTTGAAAGCTGAAAGATGATCACTAGTCATGCCAAGTAAACTCACTGTCTAGCTTCCTTCCACCGTCCATCAATACATTCACCACTGATATAACTTATGGGAAATTTATTTCAGCAGTAGTCCAGATAAACAAAAAACTGGCTCTCTAGGACAATTTTTTTTTCTATCAAGCGAACAAATGACATAAATAATTGAATCACAAAGGAACAGTTGGTTATGGGAGGGGTAATGAAAAATTATTCAAAGAGGCAAAAAAGTGGTCCGAACATACAAAATATGGTGGAATCCGCTTAAAGTGAATATGGGACTGAGCAAAAGTGCTGACTTTAAGCAAGGTTGACATTATCCATTTTCAGGGGACATAGTCTCTAGTAGGGATGAGGGATCAAAATAATGTATGAGTTGTAGATGTAGAAACTTCATAAACTTTATTGGGTTATGCCTCTAGGCCTAAAAAAGAAAAAACAGAGCTTCTCCCTCTAAGCCTAAGCTAGTAGTAGTAATATATGTATATTGCCTTGATTCAATGTCTCTGAGAAGTTTCAACTTTGTATTCAGACAGAGTATGTTGTATTTTTTCTCAGACATTCTGATCACAGAGTTAGTAAAAAGTTGACTAGATCTAGTCATGGTGAGCACAGAATGCAGGAAAAGGAATGAACATGATCTAAATATGTGACTGTCTGTACTGTCTTTGTGTGTGTGTGTGTGTGTGTGTGTGAGTGTATTAACAAACTGAGTGAAGAGAGCCAAGTATGGGTAGGCATTTGTGTATCCCAGCAAAGGGACATCCAGCGCAAGGCAAACAAAGAGGGGCCAAGCATGGAACTGTGTGCCACTCAGACCTGGAGTACTGTTGTGTGTGTATCAAAGCAGCCAGTGGTCTCAGTGCGTGTCCACAGGCTCACCAATGCTCGTTAAAATGGTGAGGAGAGCCAGGCGTGAAACTGCTGTGTGCATATGTGTTCGTATATCCCAGCAAATGCAGGACAGGTGATGAGAGCCAAGTATCTTCTCACACAGTGATGGGCCCACAGGCTATAGTATAATGTGTCGCAATAAGGCACATTTCGATCTCTCTGTTTTTCGATCTCTCATTTGCTTTTTTTTTTTTTTTGTCTTCACAATTTGTAGTATGCCAGCGTGAGTCATTTCAAGTTGACTTTATTTACCTATGAAGTGTTGACATTATCAGAAATAAGACATGAAATATAAAGGAAAAAAACATATTGCCAGAGCAGCTGACTTCTCACAGGTTCTATTGTATGTTATTAGATTTCAGACAGAACACAGTGAAAGAGAGGATGTGCACATATTGAGAATCATTCACTTACTGTTGTTTCACATTTGCGTCCATTGACCCACACATCTAATGTGTCCTTTTCTGAAAAATCCAGTTGGTACAAAGTGAGATTATGCGAGAGACCAAAAAAAAAAAAAAAAATTATGAAAGGAATTTAACCCAAGAACTGCGAACCATGTATTTATACAACAGGTAAGGGGAATCCGAAATGCAGTCACAAATTAGCTACTTCGAACCCATTTTATCAATTGTCAAACGACATAAACTCACGTGGTTTGGACATACCACTTGTCATGACAGCCTCAGCAAGACCATCATGCAAGGTACGCTCGAAGGGGGACGCAAGAGAGGTAGACAAAGAAAGACATGGATGGATAACATCAAAGATTGGACGGGACTAAA
>JBCAUA010030656.1:0-12312 GCA_038406235.1 Peronia verruculata
TGTGTGTGTGTGTTTCTGTATATAATTACACAGTATAATTTTCACTGGAAGACAAACATACGTGCATATACATGGTCCTTTTGTTTTATAACTTTTAAAGAGAAAAAAAAATTTAAAAAAAAAAAAAACGCCTAAATAAAAAAAAAAACAAAAAACTGCGGAATATGAAATTTAACTTCATGGTACCGGTATTTTCAAAAATTCTTAGAACATTGTTTTGTGTATATAAAGAGCTGAAATTAAATATCCATTTAGATATTGCGTGAAACATTATGTTCATTAAGTTTCATTAGGTTCCACTGAAATTTGATGGAGGAGATAGATTTCAAATTTAGCTGTTTTAGATCAGCTACAATCCAAGGTGGCGGGAAAGTTAATTGTTTCCATTTTCTTCTATTTTAAATGTCCCGAATTTGATGGAAAAGTTTAACAGTCTCTCTGCAACAATAATAATAACAATAGAAATCATCTCCAGGATGTGGTCTGCAAATAATCAAATCATGCCTTATTATGGCTCTTGCCTTTGTCAAGCAACCATTTGCTCAAACACAATGTGATATAATATACCCTGTTTTTCTTAAGTAGGTCATATCTTGTTTTTGTTCTCTGTTGTTTCAGATGAGGATATCTCTGTTCCTGGTATTGACTGTATTGCTGCTGATTATGCTGGCGCAACCTCTAGCGGGCTGTCGTCCATCAGACTGCGAACTATGGTTCGGTTGCGCGTTTCTCCGCCACGCAAGCGCACGCCTTTCGTGTTCTAACAGTTGTGCAGAGGAATGCCCACTTTAACACCAATACCATCACCTGGTGCAGGTAAAAAAATATGTTATGTTGTGTCTCTGCATTCTCTTCAATTATGACGACAATTCTCATTTTTACTTATTCAATGTATGTTCCCCACATTTCTTGTTATGATTATTATTATTATTATTATTATTATCGAGACTATCTGCATACTGGTATTGTGTTTGAGTTTTCTTTCATTCTCTCCACCAGTAAGCCATCACCCTTGGAACAGGCCCTCTTTGTGGCCTGGTGTGAATGGAATTGTATCTTTAAATTTTCCTTCGTTAAACGAGGGAGGAGATGGGGGTTTGGTTGGGGTGACTGGGGGTGGGGGTGGGGGGAGAGGAAGAACCTGATTTTTGTTCTTGCTTTTGACCTTAGGTCATTTCACTGTGCGTGTAATTGGAATGTTTGTCTGATTGAGACCACGTCTATGGAAACCTGTTGTCGTGTTTGACCGCCATGGAAATTGTGTTCATCTTAGATTCTGCACTGTTTTTTTCAAAATCTCCTAATTTAGTCCTGTTACTTCTCTGTAACCATTTCCAAACTCTGCCTGTGACTGTTACCTTCAAATACCTCTTGAAAAATCTGAGCAGGTGTCTGGAGTTTTACTGACAGTTGTTTTGTTATGATTTTTTTTTTTTTTAAATACCATATATGAAATGTTAACAAAAGGCATTTTTACTTATTATTTCCGAAAAAGAGTTAAAGAGACACAAAGGAAAAAGCCTGCGTCAGCTATTCTTTACCCGGGCTTTTTCTCCGTTCTTTAGTGTCAAGGAAAGTATATAGTGAATATGAAGAATGTGGAGAATGTTGGTAAATTTTGGAGGATATAGAAAAATGAGAAAAAAATAAAAAAAGAGGGGCGGGGAGATTTTGAAAAAAGAAAAACGCAAATGAACGAAATCAAATGAAAAAATATTTAATATGCCTAAAATATCTGTACTATTCTCGATTAGCTTTTAAAACGTAACAACAGTCTATTTCTTTCGGACTATGAATCTTCTTTGAAGGGGGCGGGTTTGGTGGGGGGAAGAGTCAGGATTTTTGGAAAGGAAACAGTACTGATGTACAAAATTCCTTGTGTAGGCTGTCTATACCAGAACCATTTTCTCATTTAACAGTGTGTTTCTGTTCTTTACAAATCTGTTTATTCTTCATCCTTCTTGCAAACGTGTGGGATTTCCCTTGGAACCTGTAATACAAAGGGAGGCAATAAGTGCACGATTAACAAAATTACTTACACATGTGTAATAAAATACAACTATTTATCACTATATGGAGTGAACGAATACTTATGTCTGTCGACATTTAAATGAACATTCTCTGCCATATTTCTTTTTGTTTAAACTTGATCAGTTGGTGAATCCTGAATTTGAATCGGCGCGTGAAAGGTTATTATCACTGAAATTGGTAATAGGTAACTTGTTCTTTCTTGTCATGAAATTGAGATGGATAAAAGAGAAAAATTAGTTATTATCCTATTGAAAGATTTTTCCAAGAATACGCAGACATATGCAGACATATGAGTGTGACTGTCAACTGACATTGACATACAATCTTGGCTGGCAGTGTTAATTGTAAAGTTGTTGACTGGCACGGTATTTTTATTTATTTTTATTTTTTCCAGAATCAATGGTGCATTTATTAATCGAAAAAAAAAAAGAGAACAGGGGAGAGAAGACATACTGGAAGCGTCACGGCATTTGTGACGACTACAAGTGATGCAAAGTTTCTGGTGTCCTTATCTTACATTGTTTTACAGTGGATGAAATAAAAAAGAAAAAAAGATCCCACATCCAAGCAATTATCTCTCGTCTGTTCTAAAGATTTTAAAGACCATACAGGTCTCACCTCGGGCGTTCTAATTCTGCGGGGCGGGGGCGAGGGGTTGTCAATTGCATTACAGCTTTGCCAAGTGTCATGAGGCATCAACTTTTTTTTTTCTTTTTTAATGTGTAGCTTGCGGATTAAAAGATGATACCCGGTTTTTATTGTGTCAAGCGTTGATTTTGTCCTTTTTTCTCAGTTTCAATATATGAACACAACTTGCACTAGCTGGCCTGTAGGTCTAACAGGGATTGTCTTCAATGACAGCCCAAGAAACAATATACTTATTGACTTTTATTTCATAAACACACAGTGTGCATGGCTGGAGGATTTTTACTGAGCTCAAACAAAACAAAACAAAAAAAAAAAAAACGTTATTGTTGTTCTAAACTAACAAGCAACTGTTTAATCGCATGGACTATGTATGTCTTGCATTTGGACAATTTTAAACACCCTTGTTACCATATTGACTGTCTGTGAGTACAGATATTGTTACTAAACAATTATTAAATTGTCTTATTAACCATTTTGTTGTTATTCTTATATATTTACTGCTACTTTCATTTTTTTTTCCAACAGAGTAACAGATGCAGTACAAAAGTATCTCTGGCCTCTGTGGGCAATGAACAGCTGATGTGAAATAAACATTGGTCTGAAATGAACTCATCAGATTGTTAGGTTTTTTGTTCCTGTGTCCATTCCTGCTCATTAACTGTTCCCACTTGTGTTCTATGTGCTTTTAAGGGGGAGGGGGGGGGCGAGTCCTGAAATTTGGATTTTGCCTACAAAAACGCCATTTTTCGCTATTCTTTTCTCTTAAAAGTACTGCCTTTTTCCTGCGTGGAAAAAAAATGGTATCAAAGAGTTGCTAAGTCAATTCTCACGTGTTTGACCAATGGTCATTCAATGATAGACCTAGGGTATTGTCATGACACTATCACAACGCATTCAGAGCTTAGAATAACTTAGAGCTGAGTTTGTGAATTTTGTAAAATGGCCCACTGGGCCCCAAATATTAAGATGTGCATACCTGTCAATAATTGTAAAATGTGCACCAAATAATATTTTTTCTAATCTACAGTAGAATCTAGTAGAAATCAATCAGTGTAATCATGTCTCAGACAAAATCAGTATAACTGAAGGTTAGTTCTTCAACAAGAAGAAAAAATGAGACGCGGCACGATGAAATCAGGCACTTGTCAAACTGAGCCGGCCGGAGAAATCATGTGTTTTTCAAAAGTGTATGAATTTTTAACATATTTTTTTTCTTCACCAAACCCTCCTATATAAATGTAAAAGTGCATTTCAGAGTTCAACTGACGGTAAAGAAGGATTTTGAAAATTGATCAGCCATTTTCTCACTAAATTCAGTTGCATCAACTTTAATTGCCAATATCTCAACCTCTACCTAAGGTAGACCAATACTTTTTTTCAAACAATGAAAGGGAAATGAAAATCTTGACAGTGATACCAATAACTCCATATGCTCAAAATCTGACGAGCGCCTGATTTCATCGTGTCGCATCTCAGATATATCTGTTTCCTTTTAATTTTCATAAAAACTAATCTGGTGATGCTGTGCGAAATTCAATTCGAACAATAGCAAAGGCTGACAACAGAATATTAAATCAATGTTTTTTGTTTTGTTTTGTTTTGTTTTTTACAAGCCCACGCAAAGTTCATATATCAAATCTGCTCTTCTCCGCCAAATGTAATTGGAGCTTGATGAAAGTAGATGATCTTCTTGTTTGACAGAATATCCCAAAAGGTTTTTTTTTTTTTTAAATCTGTTCTCACTTTTTTGTATGCACAACAAAATTTTCCTAACATTTTTAAAAGTGAACTATCGTGATATTTCAAATTTCGCGCTCTTTTCATAGCAACAAACTTCTTTTCTCTACAACATACAAAGCGAATACCACCCATCCCCACCCCCCACTCCCACCCCAACGTAAGCTTTTGTTTTGTTGTCAAAATGATGTCTGCCGCATTTGGTTAGGATCATTTGAGGAATACAATTGTAGACAAAAATATTACTGACATTATATCCCGAGCCATTTCTAGCAAGGCTACGACGTTCTCGTGCCAAGGCTTCTCGATCCTTTTTGAGGGTCACGACACTCCGTTTGCCACAACTGATTTAGATTGTTTTTCCTATGAGAGTATTACCAGAGCCATTCATCTGAAAACTATTTTGCATCAGGCGACATCTTGATGCAGTAGCAATCCTGAAGTTGTAATAGTAAATGAAAGCAATCAAGTTCCTTTGTGTTCTTGCCTATCTGTGCTGTGCTTTTAGATTCTAAATATTTCAAGACGAAACGTTTGTTCACACTAGAAAAGGTCTTATGAAAATGCCGAGTCAATAAGTCCTTTATGGATTTTTGTTGCAGATTTATATATTACTAGCTGGGTACCTCACGGCCTCCGTGGGAGGTTTTTATTTTTTTTTTTTTTTTTAAATATATAGTCCTGCGACTTAAATTGTTTGGCCAGCCAGCGCACCTCGATGCTGATATTTTTGTTCATTAAACTGAATATTACTCAAAGAAAACGTGTTTTGAACGCGTCATGTGTCCCGCACGGAATTGATGGCTGACAAAATTAATGATAGTTCGGCATTAAAAAAATAAATGAAAACAACTCTGTAAATTCCATCAAAGTAAAGAGTAGCCGATAACACAGTTAGGTATCAGTTGCCCACATGTGAAATTTTTTAAAATTTTAAATACATGCCGATTCCGACTTTATTGGACGATAAGATAAGTGCCACACCCCCTGATCGCTCGTATATAGATTAGATCTATAGATGTGGATAAGCAATGACTGTGAAAGGAGTAACAGAGGAGATTTAAAGTATCAAAATACAAGGCTTATGACTTCATTTCCCGCGATGAATCATTTATTTCTAAACACTCTCTTGGTAGTGACAGACAATAATTATGGTCAATTCGTGTTTTTAAGCACAGTTGAAACAATCCAGCCACACATACTGCTGTTTCCACTTAATCACTTATGTATGTAATCGGCACATCGTTGCTCGGCCTGGGCATATCTCCTATTCCTGCAGGACCCAGCATTTACATTTACAGCATGAGCCCTAAACTTGGTCCTGTAGGACAGCCGGAAGAGGGGGGGGGTGGGATGGGGACAGCTATATCTCACCATGAACGGGCGTGGTGAAAATGGCCTAGAAAGGCCCCGATGAGGCTTAAAACGTTAAAAGAATTAAATAGATCTAGCTTGCTTGGGTCCCAGACTGTGTTTTTTTTTTTTTTCCTCCACAGTATAACCAAGGAACAGAGGATAATAAAACTTTTATATCATAATTATAAAATCGTCATAAATACTGTGGTACCTCAGGGCTGTGTTCCTTCCTTTGTTCTCTTTTATCTTCTACACACATCAGTCTGCAATTGCGCATAAAAAGGACGTATCCTGCCATTAACAGGACCGATATCAGCATCAGTCAAGGCTTCATTTCGACATCAGCTAACATTCAGACTTAAATATCACCTTTGAAAAATCTTTGAAGCTTTTTAATGACTTGTGTTTTCATTATTTTTCTTATTGTTATTTTTAAAATGTATTTATTTATTTATTTACTTCATTATCATTTAAAAAGCACCGAGTTGTAAATTTCAGTGGCAGTAAGATGTTCACTTCCCAACTGCGAGTTAGGATAAACGTACTGATTAAATTCATATTTGTCGAAAGGTGATAACAACGTTCATTCAAATATAGAGAGACTTGCGCCCGGCTTCTATCATGCACATGGTGGAAATTAATATTTGTGTTTTATTATATAACCTTTACTTTCCAACCATTGTTTTACATTTTAACTTGAGCGGAAAATATATATTAGCATAGACACAATTTCGAAGGAATTCATAGTTACATATTTGGCTTACACGACGACTTTGTACACCAGATGAATCTCCCTCCCCGGCTCCTCCAATCCCTTCACCCCTCCAGGTCCTATTTCCTCCACCCTTACTTTAAAAAGTTTAAATATTTCCACAAAACAATGGATATTTGTTTTGCTCTGAAGCTCGTCGAGACCTGCGAAAAGTTCATGTCTGTCTTCAGCGGTCAGCTTATCCCAAGCTGGGGCGGTAATTCCATCTCCTCTGTCTTCAGGCACTCCATGGTAATATTATGAGAACCGCCGCACTTTTCGCCACTGGTCACTTTGCTTTGCACTGCTTCACTGGTCGGACCCGTTTCTTCCTACTGATATCAATAGAAATTTATTAAAAATTTACGACTTTGGCAAGTAGTTGCATGCATTAACCTATACTAGTTTCTCATTTAGATATCATAATTTACAACCTCTGTTGACTTACAGAACATCCAAGACAGACTTAGAATTTGTATTCGGGCTCTTGCGACATCTTATGATAATCTAGCCCTCAGGGCATTTAAATGTTTGGCTCTAATTAATAGCAACCCTGAGTGCATTTAACTATTGGTATGCCCTAGGGGCATTTAAATATTTTCCGCAAATGAATAACAATCCTCAGGGGATTTAAACATTTGTATGCAAATTGATATCTGCCCTCGGGGCATTTAAATAAGTGATACAAATTGATATCAGCCCTCGGGGCATTTGAATTTTGATGCAAAATTGATATCAGCCCTCGGGGCATTTAAATAAGTGATACAACTTGATATTAACCCTCGGGGCATTTGAATATCTGATGCACACTAATATCAGCCCTCGGAGCATTTAAATATTTGATGCACACTAATATCAGCCCTCAGGGCATTTAAATATTTAATGCGCACTAATATCAGCCCTCGGGGCGGGCATTTGAATATTTGATGCCCACTAATATCAGCCCTCTGGGCATTAAATATTTGGTACAAATGAACAACAGCCCTCGAGGCATTTAAACATACTGTGGGAATCAATAACAGCCCTCAGGACAAAAGTAAAGGGCATCAGATCTAGAGCGGACACAGTAATTCAACTGTTTGTATCAACCCTCGGAGATAACAACATTATCAGTTAATAAACCCTCGGGGTAAAACTGCTTGGATTCGTTTGAGTCCCTGGGCACAGGCTTTGTTTGAATATATTGAACAGACAAAATGTCGAGAAAGGATGAAATCGGTTACAATGAAGCACTATCGGTGCTCGCTCTGAGGAGGATATCCCCTCACTGTCAAATACCGGGGACACTAAGGTGGTGAGAGCACGTCATGACAATGAAATAGCGACGAGGGAGATGATGGACTCCTTAGGTCCTTCAAGGGAAAGAAACGAACTAGATCTAGTCTTCCTCTTCATCGTCATCTTAAGAGTCAGGGGCCCTCTCTTCCCGCCAGAACTCCCACTCACCATCCCTACGTCCTGCCCCGACTCATAAAGGGAGAAAGATTACCAAACATGTCAGGGTAAGGAGAGGCGATAAAATATCGCAAGACCGCTCCCCTTCCTCCGACTCGACCACCGCAACGCTGGAGGCGAGACTGTTATCTCGCCACGGAGAAGTGTCAACGGAGTCAGTTCCCACTGTTGACCAGGGCGATGCAACTGACAGGAGCCGGTACTCGATATTCCAAGTTCCCGAGGAAGAATTTGAGGAAGGCAAAGAGACCTCTGGTCCAGTCACAGAAGATCTGACTACATTCGTGAATAAAGTTTTCACAACGAACGTCAGGTACGAAAAGATGAAGGACAAGGCCAGCCTGTACAAGCGTCCAGATAACTGCCCTGACAGCGACACTCCTCTCACTAACCCAGAAATATGGGCAGAACTCAAAGGTCACGCGAAGAAAACGGATACAAAGTTGACCTCCGTACAAAGACTGGTGGGGAAAATCGCGGTGGCGGTAGTGCAATGTGCAGGCGCACTTGAGCAATCAGAGCCGTCGCTGACAAAACTTGAAATTGACGCTCTGGCCCTACTGGGGCATGCCTATCAATGCCTCAGTATCCACAGGAAAGATCATCAAAGATTTGCTATCCCTTGGGATATGAGAGGTATTTGTGAACCCTCACAATATTTCTATGGAGGTGATTTCAAAAATGCCCTTAAAGACGCCCAAGAGAACAGGCGCCTAGCTGCAAGTTTAAGAGCAGACAACGCAGGCGACAAACGTAAGGCTGCTTATAAAAAAGGAGGAAAGCATTTTTTGGACCCACGAGACTTTCAAGGGTACCCAAATGGTGGATTAACCAAGAATGGCCTTTCAAAAAACCACAACGGTCTCGATACGAGGTGAGAAAACAACCCTTCAATAAAAGTAAGTGTAAAAGCCTCGTAGGGAAAACTTGACCCGAACAGATTGAGTCACAAGCAAGACGAATTCATTGCAGGGCAACTGGCTGATTGTAAATCAGAATGGTTAAAAATAACATCTCAGAAATACTCAAGTTAATATAAGGCCATATATTGAATTTGACGGTGCCAGTATGCCATAGCATTCAGGAAAAGAATCTGTCTTTACAATAGACAAAGGAATGATTAATGGTGTCGATGAAGAAATCGGGAAGGTACATGCCCAAAAGGTGATTGTTAAATCAAATTATGAAAAGGGTGAATTCATTTCAGATATATTCACAAGAAAGAAACAAGATGGCTCTATTCGGCTGATTTTAAATCTTAAATGCTTAAATAATAATGTGTATTATGAAAAATTTAAAATGGAAAAGTTTAAGGCTGCCCTTGCACTGATTACTAGTACTCCCTCCTGTTTGATGGCTAATGTGGATCTGGTCTCAGCCTACTATTCTGTTCCCATTGCACAAGTGCACAGAAAATTCCTGAAGGTCCACCATATTAATGAATTAGAACTGCTTGGTGCTTGCTTTGCACTGAAATCTTTTACTAAGCAAAACACACACATTCATGTTAGAATATACCTACACAATACTACAGCAGTAGCTTGTATGAATAAAATGGGCAAAAGGAAATCACGGCAAACTCAATAAAATTGCCCAACAGATATGGAAATGGTGCATTGCAAAGCATTTATGGTTAGGTGCGGCCCATATTCCAGGTGCCCAAAATACAGTAGCTGACTCTGAGAGTCGTGATATAAATGAAGACACAGAGTGGATGCTCAACCAGTCACTGCTGACAGATTCACTAAACACTAAAAACCTTCGGGGTTATGCCAACTATTGATCTATTTGCACCCAAAATCAATTTTCAGTTTAAGCCATATGTCTCGTACAAACCTGATCCTGAGGCTTTTGCCATAGATGCATTCAGCCTAAACTGGGGAAAAGAATGTTTCCACCTTTTGCTTTTTTTACCAGGGTACTTTACAAGACCTTGGCAGACAAAGCAACTGGCATCCTTATTGCTCCATTCTGGCCAACCCAGATGTATAAACCAATGCTAATGAGGATGCTGATCGACAACTTCTGTCAGCACGTCAAAACCGTCTGCATCTGCCGAGCAATCCGAACAAAATCCACCCACTTCACAAGAAGTTGAAATTACTGGTACATCAAACAATTTGCTCATGGCCTCATGGCGATCAGACACCAAAAAGGCATATGAAAAATATATTTCAAAGTGGCAAAGGTTCGCTGGTAAACACAAAGTGGGTCTTGTTTCACTACCTGTAAATGTTGCTCTTGATTTCTTAGCCATGTTGTATGACCAAGGAGCTTCTTACTCCTCACTATGTATTGCTCGCTCAGCTTTGTCTTGTTGTTTAAATATCCATGATCAAACCACTTTTGGCAGTCTTCCGTCAAATCATTCATGAAAGTTGTGTTTGAAGAAAGACCTAGTCTGCCTAGGACTTCAAAATGTACAACATGGGATCCTAAATTAGTCCTTAATCTGTTGGGTGCTCAATAATTCCCTTAGCCCTAAAGAGCTCACTCTTAAACTTGTAATGCTATTCGCCTTACAGGGCAAAGATGTCAGACACTTCAGAAACTGAGCATTAATTGTATGAAGATGACCAATGACAGATGTGTACTTACAAATACTTTGTTGAAACACTCGAGGAAAGGAAGTCATTTGCATACCATTGAACTAATTCCTTTTCTTCTAAACAAAAACATCTTTATCACAGAAATCTTGAAGGAGTATCTCTCCAGAACTAAAGAACATCGTGTGGAAAATAAGGCAACACAGTTGCTGATAAGTTTCCACAGTCCATTTAGGCCAGTTAGTAAAGACACTTTTGCTAGGTGGATAAAGACAGTACTGGAATTGTCAGGTATTGACATATCAGTATATACTGCTCATAGTATCCCTGCTACAGCATATCTTCAGCCTCATGATCAGGCCTGCCAATTCTGATACCATTAAAGCAGCAGGATACCCCGTGAGGATACTTTTGCTAAGTTTTATTTTTTTTAAAAAACTCATGTAATTTTGGATAAGCTTTACAAAGTGCTTACTGGAAATCTTACCCGATTCATAGTATGAGATACGGTCTTTATTTGCGTCCTTTGCTCATAACCACAGCTCTAAAATCTCATATTACCATGGAGTGCCTGACAGCAGAGGAGATGAAATAATAGAAGCAAACGAGGCTTACCTTAGTAAGATGATAGTTGTTTCTGATTTTACCTACTCTGTAGTCAGGAACGCAGTGGTAAGATGCCCTCCCTACGTCAATTTGAATAATACTCCACCCTGAAATGTACAAGTATAGTTTCATCTTAACTCCTGCGTCTATGAGCGATCTGAAGTGTGACCAGTGGCGGGAAGCGCGGCAGTTTTCATCTTACCACTCCGTTCCTGACGACAGAGTCGATAAAATCAGAAAAACTATCACCTTACCAAGGTAAGCCTCGTTTGTTTGTATAATCATGGGCTTTGCCTGGTTAGGATCTTATCGTTTTAACCCTCTGCATGAATGTTTACATATACATGTACATGACCCAACATAATGTCTCGTCAGCTGGGAAAAGAAGTTCTTTCAAAGGACAAATAATAAGATTCATCTTTTGATATCATCGCTCCGGTGGCGTTCACAGATATTGAAGGATCCTCGCCATTGATCTGATTTAGATAAATCTGTTTAGCATTGAGTGCCTGTGACTTGTGCTCTAGAGAGCTGATTTGTTGAGAGCACAGCTCAAACTTCTTTTCAGACATTCTTTTGACAAGCCCTTGGTGGCAGACCTAGAGGGGTAGAGCTAGCCTAATTACGGTTTGTTTGGTGCCCACCATTCTATTTACTTCCGGTTCGCCCGTCGCACTCCAAACATGGAAGTAAAGACAAATATGGAAAGGATCCATACTTCCGCGTTAGGTTTTCCCGAAATCATGTGTTCCATTATTATCTCATGACTTGTGCACGTATAGCAAGTTCGACGAGCTTTTTACATTTTACCTGTGCTCTGTGAGGGCGCTGACGTTATCATCCACAGCGCTGTCTACATGCATTCAAACACTGGGTTTTATAAGACCCTTCCGTAAATAGATAGCAGTCTCTTTCGCACTCTGAGAGACAACCTAGAGTCTGGCTTAGCATGCACAAGAGTAGTACAACCACTACTAGGAATATAGACGTCCTCATCTGAAACAACAACAACAGCAACAATAACGAAACCAAATTATTATAATAATTTACATACATAATATAAACGAATTACATCTTTCTGTACCTTTATTATATTTATTCTATGTCTATCTATCTATCTATCTATCTATCTATCTATCTATCTATCTATCTATCTATCTATCCATCCATCCATCCATCCAT
>JBCAUA010030667.1:0-12311 GCA_038406235.1 Peronia verruculata
GTCATGGAAGTCATTTTGTAAACCGCTGGGGGGGGGGGGCGGATGATTTTAACAATTACCATCAAATTCCGCGGGTTCAAACTAGAGGGAAACAACTGAAAAAAAAAAAATCGAAATTACTCATGGTTGCCATGGCAACGGCCGCATTTTGGATTTGCTACGCAATATTGCGTAATTTTACCTTCAGTAGGCTCTGAACTTTACCAACCAATGTAATTGCAATTTTGTGTAAGTATTGTACCATTCCATCTTTAAATTTTGTCTGAACAGATTTTTTGATAAAGTGCTTAGTTTTTTTTCTACAATGTTTTAAACTTGGTATGTGAAAAACAAAATAGCCGATTTTTCGAAAATTTGACCCCAACATCTCAAATTTCTAACAAATCCAAAACAATTTCAAACATCTCTCCATATCTATATTCATGCCAAATTTTATGGCAGTTGCTCCGTAAATAAAAAAAAGGAGATAGCACATTTATTAAAAAAAAAAAAAATTTTTTGAGAAAAACTCATTAAACGTTTTTTTCGTTAAAAAACAAAGTAGAACAAAAACAAAACAAAACCAGCCATTAAGAGCTTTTGATCGGGCTTTCAAGCCCAAAACATTTTTCTGTCACCTACTAAACCTGTTTTCATGATTTCAATGACTTTATTTTGCTTCTCCTGTGTCCCTACTCCCATTTTTCCTCAATTTTTGCTTCCCTACCCCCATCAGCAGAAGAGGTTCCTTGCAGTCATTTTAGGGTCCAGAGAGGGCTATATATGGCCACCATGTCTTCTTTGGTAAAAACCAAGAGCGTTTTCACCATTCCTGTGACAGATAATCTACTATTACACTCTGAAATAGCAGAAACGCGGCATATTATACCATCATAAGACGGTGGGAAGTCTATTTCAGAGGCCCAGGTGAACATTTTCACTAGTATTTGGTGTGTTCAGTGCGTCAGATGGTCAGTCAGTGTCCATCCTTGGCACTGGGACTCCCGATATTGATGAAGGCGATCCAAATCAAGTCTTTTCTACCCAATTTGTCCGTGTCAGGCAAAATAATGATGATCTAAAATTGATTAAAGAGTCCCAAATGAGCAAGACTCTGAATGTCTGAGGGGCAGGTCAACCTTTGCTTGACCACCCTCCCGACACCTTAGAATGGACATATCAACTTTTTGATACCATTTTTCATCAGCAGAGCCTGCACTTTTAAGAGAAAACAGAAGCCCCAAATCAAATATTTTGAGCAAAAACCCAATTTCAGGAGACCTTCCCCCTCCCCCCCCCCACTTAAAAGTGAAGAGGGCCTAATTCTTTCGTGGTAAAAGTAACAGTGCTTGAATGCATTTTCTTCATAAATAAGACAAAAAATATATACTAATATATATTAAAAAAAAAAAAAAAACCCCAGAAAAAAGAAGAATATGTCCTTAGAAAAGACATGTATGCATGTTGGGTGGGGACATTGAAGGGGTAGGAGAGGGCGGAAGACATTACTTGGCCCTTCTGTTTAGTTGTTAAGAACGTAATTCTACTAAAAACCAGATTTCGACGATTAAGAGCCATGGAGCTGTAATAGCCAGTTATCTCATGGAGACTATTCATCATCACTTTTCTAATACGTGTACCTCTAAATTTGATAACATCTGTGCCAAATTATGGGTTCTAAATGTTTTTATGTCCAAATAAAATATTTTTTTCAGATTTTTGTATCGTTAAAAAAAAAAAAGGGAGGGGGGGGGATCAAAATTCAGCAAAAATTCCCTTTAAAATTGAGAGAAAGGATAGATTTGCCTACTGTTTTATTCTGCACCTATTGACAACAAGAACTGCTGAATTGAACATGGATTTTGCATGGATTCTACTGTCTTAAAAGAAAAAAAAAAACAACTGGATTTTTAATACGGGACAATCTCATTCAGATTCAGTGACGTGAGAGAAAGAAAATGTCTCTACAAGAGCACATTAGCTCATCATACAGTAAATTTAGGCGCTAAGACAATATTTGAGACCTAAGAACAAACTCTCCAGGAGATCATATTTCACGGCCGATGGCTACTACAGTGTCCTCTTCGCCAAATTGCAGAAACTAGTCTCAGTGTGTGTTCTATAGTTAATAGATTTCGTGCTTGCGACTTTGTTGATTTTTGTGTGTGTGTGTTTTCTTTTTCCTTTTATTCTGTATTTCCCAAAACTTACCAACATATTTTCATCAAACCTGGCATACACACTTTCTTTGAGATAATTAGCAAAATGACCGAATATTTTTTGTTGTATCTGTTTCCCTTCTAGAGAGAAAAAAATAATTAAATGCTAATTTTGTATGTTTTTGATATTCATTAACAAACAAACAAAAAAAACAAAAAAACAACAACAACAACAAACAAACAAACAACAACAACAAATTAAAAAAACTATGGAAAAAACTCAAATTCTCTCCTGACATAGTTAAGGTATTAGATGTTAGAAAGGACAGCAAATTTTTGAACTATTTGGTATGGTAGTGATGGAGCAGAAATATTTTGAAGAACATGGTGAAATCCAAGAAGAAGACTGTTTCCACCGGAACCAGAAATGCTAGCACATTTCCAAGCATATATTCTGAATCAGACAAATGCCAAATAACGAGCCATCTTTTGCAGAACTGTCAGCCGGGCTATGATCGGATTCTACCTTAGTTGGGAATATCCTTTAATTCCGGCATGCGGCTTTCTAATGTAAAAAAATGTTAATGTTCGTATTTTCTCTTTCATCCGTTCTACAAAACATTGTATTTATTTCTGCTAGAATTGGCAAACAACAACGATCAAAATTTGAAAGTGATTGAGTTTTTTCTTTTTTTTTCCTTACAATTCCAGATATTAAGATATAACAGGTGATAGAGATAATCCCGTTCGAGTCGAGTTGATCTTTGTTACCAAACATTCAAAGCTGTTCGTGCCGCTTTTTATCAGGGAACTTTTGTAAGATCTAGATTTAAATCCAGATTTCAATCCAAGTCAACATCAGGGAAGAGGTTCCTTTGATGGCAACACCGTGCATTCTGATTTCTATGGTTGCCGAAATATTTACAACCGCACTAGGAAATTGTTGCCTAGATCAGATCTATATTATGCTTTACATCATGCAAAATATCAGTTTGTCATTTAAGTACACCAAGGAATGGCTATATAAGTCTGTATTAGTTTTCTCTCTTGGGTATGCTCTAGTGATGTCTAGTGCAAAGTCAAACGTATTAGTTCTAATCAAGCCTTCAGTTTTTAAGACGTTTAGTGAAGAAATCTAAATTGAAAAAAAAAAAAAAAAAGAAAAAGAATACAACAGAAAAATTCTTCAAGAAAATAATAGATCTGTACTTACCGGTACGTCAAGAATAGTGCCATAGATTATGGTTGAATCTAGATCTAGACTTAGTTTTACTTGAAGGGTTATGGTTGAACCAAGATCTAGACTTAGGTTTACTTAAAGGGTTATGGTTGAATCTAGATTTAGACTTAGATTTACTTGAAGGGTTATGGTTGATTCTAGATCTAGACTTAGGTTTAAGATTAGGGTTGAATGTAGATCTAGACTTAGACTTAGCTTACTTGTGGGGTTATTTTGAGAGACAAGAAACCCTTATCTTGTGGCGTACGTGATGATGCTGATGCTGATGTTGTTGATGATGATGATGATCGTGATGTTGTTGTTGTTGTTCGAACTGTTGTTGATGATCATGATAAGGATGATGCTGTTGTTGTTCTTGGTGTTGTTAATTATTGTTGTTATTAGTGGTGGTGGTGATGGCGGCGGCGGTGGTGGTGGTGGTAGTGGTGGTGATGATGAGAATGGTAGCCTATTATGGTGTGGCTGAAGATAATCATAATGATGACATTGCAGCTGCACACTTTTAAGATTTTCAATGCGCTTCTTTACTCTTTTCCAAATATTACTGCTTGTACAAGAGCTAGGAAATGATCTCGAAACACACGCTCACGCCTTTGATATTTCTGCCAAAACATGCCATGAATGAAGCCGGCCATTTTAAATGGACATAGTTACCAACTAACAATATTTAGCGCTGGTCGGAGTACCTCTAAATCTTGCCCACTAAACTAGTTGACAGGTAAGGAAAATACGACATATGCAACGCAGTTAACTTAGCAAGCTACTAAACGAGCAATTTTAGTTGCCAACTAGGGATTTAGTTATCAACTAGGACTTAGTAGGATGTCATGCAACCGGCCCCAGAATTCGTGTCAAACTCTAGAGTGAAACCAAAAAACATCAGGATCAATGTAGACCATTTCTTTTCTTTCAAAGCACTTCGGCATATATAATATAGTTCTTTCTCAAATTATAAATTACGTACTAGCACCCCCCCCCCTTGGGTGCCCCCCCCCCCAACCAACTACCACCAGTGGACATAACTGATAAAAATCATATTACGTTTATCACCCACTCCCCGTATTTACCCTCCTGCGCTGTGGTACTACATAAGTCGTATAACATGGAAAAATGGCTGCATTGAACTGAAGCAAGTCCTGGTATATTGCATCAAGCTTTAGTAACATTTGCCCGAAATGGGTGTGCAGTCACAGCCGCTACACACACACATACACACACACATACACACACACACACACACAAAACACACACCCACACACAAAACATCAATGCAAAATCTCTCTACCATAAATTCAAAGTTTAACTTGCTGAAATGGATTGAGACGCGATACCAAAGTTGTAATTTAGTAGTAGCATGGCGTAATAAGAATTAGCAAGAATTAAGGGGAGGGGGGGGGGGCGGCGGGTCCTGAAATTGGGTTTTTGCTCAAAAGGTTCGATTTTGGGTTTCTGTTTTCTTTTAAAAGTACGGTCTCTGTTGAACTGGTGTCGGGAGGGTGGTCAAGCAAAGGTCCAGGCTCTTGCTCATTTGGGGTTCTTTATTCAGTGATAGATCATCACTATTTCGCCGGATACGGCCAAATTGCGTAGAAGAGACTTGATAATGATCGCCTTCATCAATATCAGGAGCCCCAGTGCCAGGGGTGGACACTGACTGACCATCTAAGGCACTGACCACACCGAATATCAGTGAAAATGTTCACCTGGGCCTCTAAAATAGACTTCCCACGGTCTTATGAGGGTGAAATATGCCGCGTTTCTGTTTTTTCAGAGTGTAATAATAGATTATCTATCACGGAAGGGTAACAACGCTCTTGGTTTTGACCAAGGAAGACATAGCCGCCATATATAGCCCTCTCAAAAAATGGCACCACAGAAGCCTTTCCGTTGATGGGGGTAACGAAGCACAAATCGAGGAAAAATGGGAGTAGGGGCACAGGAGAAGGCAAATAAAGGCACAGAAATCATGGAAAGAGGTCTAGCAGGTGAAACAAAGATGTTTTCTGGTTGAAAGTTGGATCAAAAGCTCTTTATGGCTTTTATTTTAGCGAAGAAAAAAAACTTTAAGCGCGTTTTTCTCACGATGCGCTTTTTTAGCACAAATATGCTATCTACTTTGTTTATTTTAGGATCAATTGCGATAAACGTTGGCATGAATATTGATCAAAACAATATCTAACTTTTGACAGGAGGGAATTTTTATATCATTTTAAACTTTTGAGAAAATTGAGATTTTAGGGTCAAAGTTTCGAAAAATCGGTGACCCTTTCACATATAAAATTTTAAAAATTTTAGAAAAAAAAAAAAAACTAAGAGTTTTATAAAAATTCTCTCAAAATTTAGATATGGAATTGTAAAATATGTACACAAAAGTACATGCACTTCGGCTGGTAACGTTCAGAGCCTATCCAAGGTAAATTTAAGCAACATTGAGTAACAAAATCCAAGATGGCAACCATGAGTGATTTCAATTTTTTGTTCGATTGTTTTCCTCTAATTTCATCATGCTGAACGATGGGTGATGGTTAAAATCATCTCCCCCCAGCGGTTTCCAAAATGACTCCCAGGGCCCGCCCCCCCCCCCCCCCCTTAATCAACTACAAAAAGGTCTACCAACAAAGAGGTGCGCACGCTTGAAGCCCCAAAGATAAATGTGTTTCTTTGCCTTGGGGTTTAAAGGCACATCAACACAATGGTAAGATACGCTTACGCGTCAAGAAGAAGAGAGAAAAGAGAGCTGGACAGAAGACAGGAGCAAGGAGACATAGAAGAGATGACACCCCAGGAATGTCGAGGATGGTATTTCATGGGAGATATTCCAACGATGGCGGGCTTTCACCGCCTGCAGGTGGGAGTAGAGAACGTATTTCTAACCCCCCGGGGAGGGGCGGCAGAGATATATTTAAACAGCAAATTATCTTTGATGTTATTCTGCAATGCGGTAAGAATTGAAAAATAAACTCGCTTGATCAGAATCGTACGTTCAATAGCAGGACATGTTAAAATCATGTTTTTCCTCATTTTGATCAACCAAACTATCAACATTGAGGTGCACACGCTTGCTATTCACTTTGTGGCAGGGCAGTTTTGGTTTATCAGAAGCTCTGCATTCTCCTCTAGTCTATATTACAAAATTGCAACAAAACCCACAATAGGCTTATGGACTCGAAAACTGCTAAACGAATCCATATGGAATTTGGTACACAACATTGTTGCATATGGATCTATGTTTCTATGTCTTTAAAATTGAAAAAAAGCTTTTTATCTTTGACTTTATTCTGGAAATGCGATAATATTTGAGTGATAAACTCGCAAGACTGCTTGATCTGAATTGAACGTTCTATATACGTTTTCTTTGAGTAACATTTAGTAACCAACCAAAATATCAATATAGAATTGTGCATGCTCACCATACATTTAGAGTTGAAGTATATTGAAAAGATCTTCCAGGAGGTTTAACGACACATCAGCACGATTACGCTATACCGTTTCAAACACGGTAAGATACGTTTACATGTCAAGAAGAATAGAGAAAAGAAGGCGAGACAGAGGATAGGAGGAAGGATATGGAGATGAGATGTCTCCTCTGCAATATCGAAAATGGCACAATGGGAGACACCCCACAAAATGGCTTGCGTATACCGCCTGCAGGTGGGCTCAGAGAACCACTTATAAGTACATAAATACAACAACAAAAACAAAAAAAACTTATCATCTTTATCATTATTCTACAAATGCGGTAATTATTGAATAATGAACTCACAAGACTGTTTGATCTGTATTGTATGTTCGATAGTGTGACGTGTTCAAAATACACTCTCTTTAAATAACATTCAGTTTAAACTGTCAAAAAATCAACATCGAAGTGCGGGCCCTTTACCATACACTTTAAGTCGCGGGGCTACGTTTGAGAAAAAAAAATCACGTACGGAGGCTGTGGGCTCTCTTCTACTCTATATTATAAAATTACAAGAGAACATAATTATAATAGATTTATCTACTCGAATACTGCTGAATGGATCCACATGAAATTTGGCGTACAACATTCTTGCATATGGATCTGTTTCCATGTATATACACCCGAAAAAAAGCTCATTATCTTTGACGTTATTTTAAAAATGCAATACCAGTTGAATAATAAACTCGTCAGGTGCTTAATTGATCCGAATTGTACGTTCGATAGTATGGCGAGTACAAAATACATTTTCTTTGAGTAATATTCAGTTTAATCAGCCAAAACATCAAGATGCGCACGCTTTCCCATACACTTTAAGTGGCAGTTCTATTTTTTTTTTTTTTTTTAAATCTCCCATAGGGGCCTTAGATGATGCGTTCGAAACACGTTTTCTTGAGGAACATTCATTTTAATAGCAACTTCGAGATGCGCACGCCTGCCATACATTTTGAGTCGTACGACAGGGACGATTTGATATATATATAAAAAAAAATCTCCCGCGGAGGCCGTGGTTTCTCTTCTAGTCCATATTATAAAATTGCAAGAAAAGGAGCTTAGATGAACTGGAGGCAGCACTCCGGTCACGTGACCGCGCAGCATTGAAACCGCTTATCCCTGTCGAACTGGGGGCAAATCTGTGTTTCTTTGCATGATAACAATGGTGAAGACATGCGTGATGTCAAGAATCCAGCCAGGAGTTCTCATTTGTAATTATGTATTTGTACTTCTTGAACAGCAAGTTAAGCATGAAGTTGAGGTTTTAGCACGATTAATAGGAAATCATGGTGAGTATCATTTATTAATTGCACTGTCTTGCTGTCTTTCTCTATTGTGAAAATTATAGCCGATCTTTTAATGTCTTTTGGTTTAAATTTTTTTTTCTAACCTTTCTTTTTGTACTTGTGTCCTCTAATCAATATCATCCCACCATTTATTTTTATTTTTATTATTTATTTATTATTATTATATTATTATTATTATTATTATTATTATTATTTGCACATCTCCCCTTCTCTTTCACTGTGCTTTCGTTCCCTCATTCTCTCCGACTTTTTTTTTTTTTTTTTTAATTATTCACTTTCTTGCTTTATCTTTACTCTATTTGTTTATGTTGTACACACTCTGTGTGTTAGTTGATTTTTTCTTCTTTTTTTCAGGGGAAAGGGGGGGGCATTGATGAGGAGAGAGGGGCATATTGGATGGTTTAATTGTGCATAATATTCTATGATATTCTAGCAAACTAGATCGAGTAATAATAATAATAGAGAGAGAGAATTTATATAGCACTTATTCCCATAATTACAGGCTCTACGCGCTTTACAATCTATTATTACCCCGACAGACCAAAGAAACACTCACAAACGTTCTCAGCTTCCTGAGAAGCATACAAGGCGGCTGCCTGTTAGGCGCTCAAAACCTTATCAACCTAACAATATCAATCACTGCCTATAGTCAGATATCCATTCAAACCTGGGTGGAGTCAGGAAATGTGTGTAAATTGCCATTTCCAAGGAAAAAATGTTGGGACCAATCAGGATTCGAATCCGGAACTTCAGATTCCGAGTCGACGGCCTAACCACTACTGGTACGTCTATTGTTAATGCCTATTTGCCATTGTTTAGTTTGGCTCTGTCTCTCAGTAATTAAGCTGGGTTGTCTCTTTAAGAAAGAAAATTTCCAGAGATTTTGTTTAACGGCCAAATCACCACAGGCTTTACCTCCAAAATCGCATGGAACAGTGGGGGCGAGTCTGTGGTAACTAAAGAGACTTGACCCCAGCATGGCGCCCTCGCCGCCATGTTACTGAGCGTGCCTCGGGGGCTAGCTCAACGAGAGAGTGGTGCCTCCATGTGTTATAAGCTCCTTGAAGAAAACTGCTGAATGGATTCGTATGAAATTTGGCACACAGCATTGCTGCATATGGATCTGTGTTTCTGTGTACATTAACTCGAAAAAAGCGTATCATCTTTGAAGTTATTTTAAAAATGCAAGAATATTTGAATGATAAACTCGACAGGCTGCTTGATCAGAATTGTTCGTTCGACAATATAACGAGTTCAAAATACGTTTTCTTTGAGTAACATTCAGTTAAATCATTTAAAATATCAACGGTTTACCATACGTTTTATTAAGGCGCAGTGCTATATTTAAATAATTTTCCACTGAGGCAGTGGGTTCTCTTCTAGTATTTACCTAAACAAACAGTTTTTCTAGCGTATGCTTCAGAAATCTGCCGCGTAACTCTGGCTGCAATTAATTCAAATCAAAGAAAAATCATAAAATATTCTCTGTATAACGGCAACATCGGTGTTCAGCAATAACAATAACAACATAAAATAATAACAACTAAGAACAATACAAGCCAAATAGGACAACAATGACTTTTTATTGTAAAGTGTTGCCGTCATAGTTTGTTTTAATTTATCCTTTGCTTTTTTCACACTTAGTCGTTCTTACAACTCGTAAGAGCTACTCATTGATGCTTTCTTTTACTTGATGGCCATGATCAAAACCTACCCATAATAAACTTTTAGATGAGGAGCTACTTTCTTCAGAAGGGCGTTGACAAGCTCTGTGGAAGGACTGAAACGTGTAAAAGATAAAAAAAGCCAGTGATGAAAAAGAAAATAGGCTTAAATTAATCGCCACCGACAACTTGTAATTAATGATTAAGGGTAAATAAACCAAAACCTCTCATGACTTCAGCAATAAACATACGTTTTCGATCATTTATCCCCTGTAATATTTCATGTGGTTGCCATTCTCTATGAGGTTTGGACAGTAATTTTAATTAATTTATTTATTTATCTATTCTTGAATATTTTTCATTATTATAATTTATTAATTCATATATTTATTTGTTTACTTATTTATATATCTTTTTATTCATTTATTATGATTGGTGTATTTGAATGACACAAAAGATGAACACACGAAACAAATGTGATTGTGCTATAATTTTTAAACAGAGAGTTTTACGATAGCATTTTTTGTTTTGTTTGGCCAGTAAGTATTGCCGGATTCAGTCAGAGGAAATAGGTCACAAATCCGAGGAATATCAGTCCGCTCCATCACAATCCCAGTTCGGTGGTTTTTTATGTTCTATGTACGTCTTTCAACAAATGGTGCAGATAGTCGGTTTATCTACACCATTTGGTTGAAAGTGGTTTGTGTGGGTAAATTCCTGTCGGCTCCTGTTTCTTGACAGTGGGATCAAATCTATTTCTTTTAAATTATTATTATTAGTATTTTTGTCTAAACATCAAAGGAATTTGTCTCGATGGCTGTAAATTAAAAATCAGAAGACTTCATTCGGCCTCTCGAAAGCGATGTAATCCTTACCCGCGATAAGAGTGAAAAACATACAGTTCACAGGTTCGATTTGATCTTTGTAACGAGTTCTCAGTGTTGAGTAGATGTAGTCGTGACTTATAAGTGCCAATCAGGCGGTGGATGTGGACTAGACTCACACAATAGCGGAGAAATGAAAACAAGAGTCCTCCAAGTCAAATAATAACAGAATTTAATCCAGGTGATCGGCTATATTACACTGTATACACGACAAAGTACAGGCGCAGAACACACATAGGGCAGCTACTGTCTAAAGTTCGTGCGTATCGCACTTGTTGAACTCTACTCAAGACCTCCCCTCTCAATCACTGACTGGGCTCCATATATATAATACACATCATCCATCGAGAAACTTTCTTCTAAGTACCTTCTAGTCACGACTGGTGTGTCACGTGCTACAGCCCACACGCATGTAAGGTCAGATCATGAACACACTGGAAGGCACTCGACCTCCTGACCCCGCGCTATAAATAACTATATGAATATGCATATGACCTCTAGTGTGCGCACCGCACAACATGATTCGTTACACATGCCCCCCTTTAAGAATTTTGTAACACAGAACAAAATTCTAAACACTTTACGAATCATGGACAAAATCCATAGCAAAATTCTAAATGTACAGAACTTCCTGCCTTTCAGGCGTAACCTCAAAATGGAATGCAATTCAATGATACAATAATACCAAGTTATCAAACAATGCCAACTCGTAATACATCACATATCAAAACTCAATGCACTCAACAACTGTATGCACTCAACAACTAAGCATTTCAGCAAATTGAACTGATCGCACATCATGCACATCATCAATGACTCCACTGGACCGTCAGCATTACAATTTACACAGGTGCATTACACGGGGCCAAATCCCACATCAACAAACTCAAAAAGTCAGCACCAACATTCTCACTCCCTCTGATGTACATAACATTAAAAGAAAAGCTTTGTAAACCCAATGCCCAAAGCATTACTCTAGGTCTCTGAGTATCTGGTACGTTGGCGACACTGTCCTCCCGCAGTCCTATTGTCTCTTCTCCAAGACGATGACTCCAGACGTCAACGGTCGTCATCCCACAGGCACGCGTCGTGGGACGCGCTGTTCGAGTCGCCTCCTTCATCCGCTGGAATGGTTCCTTCAGCGTGATCACCTGTCTCTTCGATGACCTAATATGCACAGGGATGTCGTCGACTCAGTCAATCACATTATCCAGTCCATCGAATAGTTCCTTCACGGCACGGGTCAGGATGGCCCCAGATTCCAAGCTTCGAGAGTCTTCAGGACGCACCTCTTCCTTCTTGACTTCATAGTCTTCCACGACTGCCACGCCGCCAGCACTCATTGTCAGGCTTACGTCTCCTCCTGCCTCTCCTCCGTCGTGGGCTGCGACCACCGTAGTCGTGGTCCCCATCTGTTGACTTGTCATACTCCTCTCTGGAGATGTGCTTTTTCGGGAGATTAGCGTGCAGAGTTCTATCCTTTCTTTTCACTTTCACCCTGTAGTCATTCAGGCCAACTACTTTGACTACCTCGTATGGCCCCTTCCACAGCATCAGGAGTTTGTTGGCGTCCGTAGGCAACAGCACTAGTACCTTATCTCCTGGACAAAACCTCCTCTGCTTGCTC